>BRDA01012490.1:0-16425 GCA_036984385.1 Crenuchus spilurus | reverse complement strand
AATATCTTTACTTTTTTGTGGTTTGAACGACTAAGTCTTACATTTAGTTTACATTTAGATCGATATGACATACAGTCACGTGCAAACTGGATTATCAGGTGCTAGCCTGCTACAAGCAACCAGAGACAGATTGCATTGGAGAGAAGTGACTCGTCTGTGCAGCCTACCATCGCGAAGCGATAACGGCGTGTGACATGACAAGACCACTTATCAAACACAGGTGTGCCTTGCTCACCACACAGCAAATCAACTTCCTGGAAATGGGAACCACCTTAGCTGTGAAACCATTCTGCATTTTCTTCAGGAAAAGTACTTTTCTATTTTAAGTAAAGCACTTCAAAATGCCTGTGCTATACAAATAAACGTGCACTGACATACAGTATAGCTAGATTTACATTTGATTTACATTCTGAATCAGCAAGTTTGGTGTTTTTTCATTTCTATAAAACTTTTTTTGGTTTATCAATAAATGACAAATAAAGCAAAAATTGGCAGAATAGTTCTCTTTACACCAGGTTTGGGGAATTGGTGTAAAGCTTGGGTTCAGCTTCATACTGAAGACCACAACTAAAGTCACACAGACTCTGTGATACTGACGTCACTGTAACATAACCAAACTGCACAACAATAGCAGAATATAAAAAAAGGTAAAATGCACTTTCACTCACCAGGTTTCACATGAAATGCATGTTTTTGCCAACATTAGTTGGATGTTACCATCAAAAATAATCATAATCTACTCTCCATTATTCTGCCGCTATGCAACTTTTGCATGTTTCTCTATATTTCTGTGGGTGGAGTTACACCAGAGGGGGCATAACCTCTTAATGCACAGTAAAGGGAGCTTGATCCTGAACCAGCCAATAAATTTCATGATACTCCAGATACAAAACATGGAGGTAAAAACATTGAAAAAGTGATTTTTCCATTATTTGTCCCCTTTAAAAAGAAAACATAAATAAACAAAACTGCACTTTGGGCTATTGGACACACATTTTTGTCAAATAATGCAACTGTTTAACAGCCTAAACAAAGCTTTGTGGCTTAGGAGTAAATTTGGTTTGCAGGCAACGACCAACATTTGACATTTAATGTTAATAAAAAACAAAAGCTGATGAAGCCTGAAGCTGCCGTCAACTAAATTTTACAACAAAAGAGACTTAAAACTGGGATGAAAATGATCTCAATAAATTCTGTCACACAATAGGCCTAAATGAATTTCATTAGCCCATTATGGGCTGGATGGAGTCATGTCTCCCATGTAGAAGCTAGTTAATGTGGCCATCAAATTGAATCCAACAAGTCCAAATTATCAGGCAAATCCGCTTTGGTGCATTCGCTCGTATCGCTCATGGTTTCAAATTATGTGATATTCCTCTCATTCACATTAGCACTGCTCCACACAGATCAGGAATAATCCAATTGAAGCCCATTTACGGAGCAATGCAATGACACAACTAATGAAGAGAGATAAAGTTTGCAAGAAAGAACATTACAAGCAAGGCAATGCATCATGTTTCATATGAGGCTGTGATCTGAACTAAAGGAGAGGCATGCAAATTGGCACTACCAGAAAGGTTTCTATCTTCTAGATGATGCGGGTACTGTGGCTAAATTTGGGCAATAAAGATGAGCTGTATGAGCTACATTTGAATCAAGAATTTCAATTAGTAGTATCTTTTTAAAGACCTTGTGAGTCTAAAAATAATTTTAGTAGAAACACGAAGCTCCCAAAGTCACATTCTTGCCATTCCAGAACGCAGAGTAGAGCGGTGGGCTTGTAAATGACAGCCTCCCTCATGTGTAGAGGCCAGTAAACAGATTTATTACTAATGGACGACCAGATTCATTCAACTCATACATTTATTAACCAGACATCTACAGTTAATCAGACGTTCCACTCTCAACAAATACAAACGCAAAGTTTTCTTTATGTTTTATATTTATTCTTCCACTCTGACCTTATGCTTCCTTTTTCTTTTATTTATCTATTTTCCTCCTCCAGACACCCTGCTTCTGTTTCCCATTCCTTTAGCAGCTCTGCTACTTCTGCACCCTTATTTTATTTGTCCTCTTATTACTCTCTTATTTCATCTCCCTCCCTCTCTCCTCCATTTCCTCTGGTCAATTCATCTTTCTCACCCCGAAAAAAAATGTATCTCTGTTGCTGCTACAGCTTAGATGATGCCAATAAGCTGCTAGTATATGTGGTAAAGAGAAAAGGGGAAATGGAAAAGAAAATAAAGTCGTAAAGCAATAGGACATATATAGAGGCTGTATTTCCTCAGGCTTTTAAATGGCCATAGTGGTTCTCATTTGCATGGCTAATAGGAGAACCCACAGAGGAGGGAGTGAAGGGACGTGCCTAAGTTTTACATAAGCGCTGCACTACAGATAAGGGTACACTAGAATACACACACACACTTTGATGGTCCTGGTGACAGCTTCCATCCATCACACTCCATGTCCGTTAGTGGCTCCATATGTTTTGTGCCGGCCATGGTGATGGAGCAACATCTGTGTCATCAGGACCATTCTCCAAAAGTCTGCCTTTCTGGCTCTGTGCTGTGTAGCTGTTGACCTCCACACATAAGTAGACCGTGCACACTACAGCCTTTCATTAATTGCTACACAGATGCAGCTGATCAAAAACATACAATGATACAGCATCAATGCATCACCAGCCGGAGATCCAGCAATGCAGTATGGGTGCATCATCAGAATTGGACCAAATCATCAAACATACAATGGTCTGACTTGTATTATGATTTAATTTAGGTTTCTCCAGCCCATGCCTTTGACATGTATGGAAATTCTTGTATTAATCATTGGTATTTAATTATTGTACAGTGGTACCTTGAGATACGAGTTTAATTTGCTCTGTAACAGAGCTCGTAAGTCAGTCAACTCGTATATCAAATAAATTTCTCCCATTTAAAATAACAAATAGATTTAATCTGTTCAAGCACTGTGAAACATCCCCAAACCATCCTAAATTATGGACAAAAAGTTCCTTAAAGGTATTAACAACATGGACAACATGTTTTGAATTAAGAAATATACATATATACACTTTACCAATGCATAACAAAATATTTCAATTTCAGATTTCAATAAATATTAGTGTAAAATAATTTTGGGGGGATTCTGTGTAGCTGCGTAGTGCGTAAAATCTTCTCCCATTTCACATCAGCATCCGACTTCTGTCAAGAAATTCAGCAACTGGCTGAAGACTGGAATGCCATGGTTCATTCTTTGCTGTTCAGTACAAAACAGTTTTCACTCAGAAGCAGCAGCAAGTCTCCATATCTGTGTTCAGGGCTGGCACGCACATGCGAGCTGTGCCTGCCTTTCGACCGCGCAAAATAATATTAACAGTACAGTATTTTACATAATCACTGTATGCATGTTATTAAAATTAAATAGAGTTAAGGGTTTAAAAACATTTTTACTATAGAATCTTTTCAAAAAGGAGTACAGCGCACGAGATTGGACTTGAATCTGTGGGTAACAAGAAGATGCAGGTGTTGTGCTGCCCATACTGGACCTTTGCATGCTGTACAGTAAAATCTTTCTTCTCCCATTTCACTTCAGCATCAGACTTCTGTCAATAAATTCAGCAACTGGCTTTAGAATGGGAGGCCATGGTTCGTTCTTTGCTGCTCAGTATAAAACAATTTCACTCACATATCTATTGTTCAGGGCCGGTGCACGCACGCGTTCTGGGTCTTTTGACTGCGCTAAATAATATTAACAGTATTTAACATAATTACTGTAAGTATGTTATTGAAATGATCTAAATGTAAGAGTTTAAATTATTGGTCTTGATTCTGAGGGTAACACGTGAGAAAGAATGAGATGCAGGTGTTGTGCTGCCCATACTGGACCTTTGCGCCAACATGCCAACTAGCAGGAGCCACTCGTATCTTCGGATCTCGAACAAAAATACGGATGGAGTCGCAGCTTAAAATTTTTTTTTATGTTGGTCTGCTCGTATCTCAAGGTACCACTGTACCTAGTTTTATGGTTATATTTCTCTTAATCAATAATGCTGTGTATATGTGTTTAAAAGAACTGCTCAGAACCCTGTAATCACAAGAGGAAGGAAATAAAGGAACATTACCATTAGATCAGATTCTCTGATGATGTGATTTGCATAAAATGGAATTTGACCCATTCGTACACTGAAACACACAAACACACACACACACTAGTGAACACACTAGGCTGTGAACATGTGCAGTTCAGCACCCAGGCAGCAGTTGGGGGTTAGATGCTTTGCTCAAGGGGACTTCAGTCTAACTAGTGTCTCTTTGTCCTAAAATGATTACTGCACTGGTATCGTTTCCTCTTCTTGAAGACGAGTGAACATCCAACTGATCCCACATCCAAAGCACAGTCAGCTCAGAGAGATCATTTTTAGAACTTTAAGTTCAATCAGCTATTCACACTTCTGTTAAGTCTGCCTCAGGACTGAAGTATAAGACTGTGTGTGTAAACAGAGCACGCCTCAAAGCCAGCTCTCAGCTCTCGCCTTTTATCTCATCATCTGACCTCTGTTTCCTACTAATTAAATATTCTCCATTCAGCGTCTCAATCCGGCATCGTTTTATCGAAATTCCATGATATACTTCATCAGATTTTAACTCTAAAAGTGCATACAGTTGTTACACTCTATTTAAGATTAACACACCACACTTCATGTCTATTGTGCACCACTAATCAGTTTACCCCTCCCATGACCAGAACCCAAAAAACACTCATCATTGGCTTTATCTAAAAGCTACAGTCTATTCTTGACCAGCTGCTCACTAGTTCATCTCAACCAAAACACAACCAACAATCCATGACAATGCCAACATCACCTTATTCTTTTATAGTCCCAGTAATGGTCCACAATAATGGTGGCACACAAAGCTCAACATAGAGACAAGGCTGTGGATTGTCCTCTCTTTGATTAGCAGGTAACAGTAAACAGCTGAAGAGCTCCAGATGCTGTCTCATTAACCTTTACAGAGCAGAATTACACTCATTTCCCATCTTTCACCTTCAGCTGCAGCCAGATCCAAGAAAACCAAGGCCAACATCTGGATCTGCCTCTACAGACCGGGTACATGCCAACGCTGATTACTCAGCTTAAGACACAGGTTGGTAACGGTGCAGGCAAAGTAGCTTAAGTCTGAACATTTCCTGCAATTCCTGAAGGTAAACACAGCCATCTACAGGTCACGGGAAAGAAAACATTAAAAACTTGAGACTGTTGGATTCTGCACGACATCCTACATTTACATTTACAGTATTTGGCAGACGCTCTTATCCAGGCCGACATACAACAGTGCTTTGTTCCCATAAGAGAATTATGTCTGCTAGTACAGACAGGTTAGAGTCCAAGCAACTCTTCAGTTCAGACACTGTTAGAACAGCCATTACTAATACCTTAGAAGGAAGGAAGGATACACAGTTATCTACAATATGAGCATAACAACGCATAACAACAAGAGATTTAAACTAGTGCTCGCTTAAGTGCTCCATAAAGAGATGGTCTTCAGTCTGCGTTTCAAGACAGTGTCCGCACAGCCAGAGGGAGTTCCTTCCACCACTTCAGTGCAAGAACAGAAGAGTCTTGATGTTAGTCTTCCACGTGTCTTGAAGGATGGTGGGTCAAGCCGAGCCGTACCGGAAGCTCTAAGGGATCAAGGTGCAAGTCGAGACTTGACCATTGCGTTTAGGTAGAGGAGCTGGTCCATTGCTTGCTTTGTAGACGAGCATCAGGGATTTGAATCTGATGCGGGCAGTTACAGGAAGCCAGTGAAGTGAACGCAGCAGTGGAGTGACGTGAGAGAACTTGGGTTGATTGAAGACCAGTCGAGCAGCTGCCTTTTGGATCAGCTGCAGAGGTCTGATGGTTTATAAGACCAGCCAGGAGTGAGTTCCAGTACTCAAGTCTTGAGCTGACGAGAGCAGCTGGGTAGTGTCCTTAGTCAGAAAGGGTCGGATCCGTCGAATGTTGAAGAGGAGGAACCTGCACGACTGCGCCACATGTCTGACGTGAGTAGAAAATGATAGCTGCTCGTCAAGAATCAGCCCAAAGGCTTCTTGCTTTTTGAGATGGCACGACGATGGCAGGTCTCAAACATGACAGGAAGTTCAAGATGCAGACCAGTCGTTCCAGGAATGAATAGAAGCTCAGTCTTGCTAGGGATGAGCTAGACTGAGCTTCTATTCATTCCTGGAACGACTGGTCTGCGTCCTACAAGCTGTGTCATCTGACTCAGTAGGCACGGACTCTCCTTCACATGGCTTGGCAAAGACCACATTCTGGATGCCACCCAAGTTACTCAGTGAAAAGATTCCAGCCTAAACAAATAGACTTGCCATTAAAAGAAAAAAAGCAAATGGTAATTACTTGCATCCTGCAAAGCTGGTACTGTCTTTGGGTCTGCATATGAACTTAATACTTAATGCTTGGAGACAATAACTGTCAGCTTTTGTCAGCCCATCTATTTCACTCTTTGCCCACAACATGCAAAGTTCAACCCATTTCAACTTTCTGTGCACCTGCAGGGCCACAAGAGAACAGAGTGTACAGACTCCCCTGATTCACCAAATGAAAAGCTTGTTAATTACAATAGCGAGGAGCTGAAATGTTGTTAGAAAAGAGTAAATTGTGCAGAGCTGAAGTCCTCTAGGACAGGAGCTCTAAGCCCCAGGATTAAATAAAAGATGAGATGAACTTCATACTCTCCACCGGGGGCAAGTGATTAGCAAGCCGCCAACAAAGTAACAAATCCATAGTAGACGGCAACGGTCACAGCAACAGTCTTGTGAATTCTGAATTAGCATCGTGTGCTTGTGTGTGAACGGTTCATCAACTATTCTCAGTGTAAGCTTTGTATCTTAAACCTCGGCGTGATACACGATGGTTTTCAATCCTTTGAGTACAGACGCCCGAGCTGAAAGTGTGGGATTGAAACGTGTTTGTTCACTGTGGGTCTCCTGAGCTGGGCCGGTTTGTCTGCGGCAGCAGCTGTTTGGCCAATTTGTGCCGGTGGAAATGGAGCCTCTGAAACGCAGACGAGAGAACGGTGGAAAGCCAATCTCCCAGGAATTTTCTAGTTGGAAACATTTCCATACATGAAGGTGACAATGATGGACAAGAGAACATTTCTGGCACGGCAACAGATCTTCTTGGCTTACCCTAAAATTTACCCACGAAACCTTTCGAAGACCCAATCGGTCACCTTGCATGTTATAATTAGACGGCTGTGCTGACACGTAAGTGCTTATGTGCCACGAGTGGGTAAAATCTGAGGTTAAAATAGCGTTTAAAATAGGAAATTGCTTTTTCAGTTTTAACAGTCAGGCTTTAGGCATAATTTCACAGGCCTTAAGTGACTCTTCATGCAAGACTGCAGGTTCTGATGCCAGCTCCCTAAAAGAGAGGCAGGGGCGTACGAGAGCGGAGTTGAAGTTTGTTTAAAGAGAGCCGTGTTTAACAGCATTCAGCTGAAGGCTTGAAGAGTATGTTGTTCTCTACTCTCTTGTTCTCTGCCGTGCCCTCCACCAGCCCATAATGCACGCTGAGTGCCACTGCACTTTCTGCTAATGGATTGAGAAGAGGCACTTCTCGAGCTGCTTGACATGTGTTTTGAACGTCTGTGCTGTGCAGCAGGTAGGCTTGCTTTCACAGATGTGAGCTTTTGTCTCGCTATATGAAGGAACGCAGCCTTTTTTTTAGTGCAAGAGCAACAGCGCTGTTTATTCACAACAAAGAAAGCATTGCTTAATCATATATCCTATGCACAGCAATAACAGGTGTAAGCAAACTGGATGACGAGTGTTTGTGAATGTGGTTTAGATGCAGGAGCGCTCACCTCAATACCACCCTGCAGCAGGTCCACCTGGTCACCGCCCACATCCAGTGCCATGGCAACCGAAGCAAAGGGACGGCTCGCCATTTGCTGTCTTTCCCTCATCAGTTGCTGGAGATTTCAGGTATAGAATCAGAGCGAGGAAGTGGAGGTGACAGTAAGAGAGCGGGAGAGAGAACAAGAACAAGAGAGAGAGATGTTTTGGTCAGCAACATGAATAATTCTTACACCATTAGAAAAAGTTCCGTTTGGTTCCCATTCTTCGCTCTCCAGAAGAGAACAGAGAGAGAAACTGAGGTTAATGTAAGAAAGCACAAAATGACAGCATGTAACAGTCCTAAAGTGCTACGACTGTCACTTTCTGCCAGGATGGAAAAACCAAAGCAGCACTTTGCCACTGGCAGAGCCTAGCAGCCAGCACTTTAAGATGGACACTAACAAAATGACGGAGGGATGCTGATAGATTTCAGAACGCCGAAGCAGAGAGAGGAGAGAGTGCTGAAGTAAGAGAGAGGAGATAACAGTAGAGGAACGTATGGCTCATATACTGTAAACTGGCCTTTTTGAGTGGACAGAAACTGAATAATTAATTTGTTCTAAATTAAAAAAGCTGAGCTCCTGGTTCATCAAAGGGCTGAAGAGACTAGAGACAAATTTTCCTTTTCACAACATGCATGACAAGCAATCATTCTGCAGCCATCAGTATTCCAGTGGAGATGTTTAATTAATGGTGCATTTCGCTTAATTTCCCCCATTTGACAGACTTGCTAATACACTCACTTTAACAGAAAATGCATAAAGAAGCATACAGAACTGCAATCATGCCAGAATTAAATATGGAATGTCATTAACATAAGAACCTAAAGCACATAAATGTGTCTGGAAGTAAGTAAGTGCTGGGCCATGCACGTACTACACAGCGTACAAAAATATTTGTACAGTATCTGTATAATTTACTTAAATGTTCATTTAACAGCCTCACAGCAACACGGCCTTTCAGCACACTGACAACACTGTAACCACTAATCCACTAAATGGTGATGCTCATTATGGTAATATGCAGGAATTATGGTCAACACAATCCTGAATATTCTATTAAGCTTCTCAGTGATGCTACAGGACAAAAATACAGACGGGAAAAATCTAGTACAGTAAGACCGTCCTTCGTGTCTTTAAAAATAACCAGTAAAGTGTCTGGATCCGGAATTTGTTTAAGGACGTTTTCACACCAGCGCTGTTTGGTCCGGTTAAAACGGGCTCTGCGAAACGTCAAAAAAAAACAACGGGTGCGAAAACAGGAACCGCGCTCGGGTGTGGATCAGAAGAACCATACCGCGACCCGTGAGAGAAGGTGGTCTCGGTCCGGTTTCAAATGAAGTCTGGTGGTGAGAACGTGATCTGACCTCAATCCGACCTGACTATGCTATACTCCACAAGCTTGAGCTAAACGGAGAGCCGGTTAGCGCTAAAACTGTACTGTTGCTGCTGTCACGCGTCACAAACCCACCGCATAGACTGTGTCACGCGTCAGTTCCTAGTGTCACACGGCACCATCTTACAGCAGTAGGTGAACGGCGCATGACAACAGGACAGCGACAGTAAACTTTCGTGCTCCCGCGCCACACAGCTCTGACCAATCAGAGGAAGCAATGTGTTTGCGTGGTTTGTTGGGGCGCATTTTGGTACATTTAGGTTTGTGCCTGTGTGAAAACTAACCAAATAGTGGTCGACTAACCAAAAACGATCCAACTTAAACTCATTCTGATTCGGACCAGAAAAACAAACCGCAGGTGTGAAAACACCCAAAAAATACATTTTTGTTCACTTATGACATTTCTGTGGTTCTGTGTACCAAAATCAGTTATGCCCATACCAAGCAATGACTGAGAGCAAGTTTGCCACACAGAAGATGCTGCTAAGCTAAATATTTTAGCATAGATAACGACTACTGTTTATATCACCTTCAAAAAATTATTACATTTGTTATTATTTGTCTCTGGCTTTGACCATCTCTACAAATGGGGCTACAAGTACAAGTCTACAGGGGCAGCCATCGCCTGGTGGTTAGGGATCTGGTCTTGTGACCATGACAGTTCTATTCCCAAGCACCTAACACCCAACTGCTTCATGGGCTCCGTGGATAGGGCTGCACGCTGCTTCGGGCACACGTTCTCTAGTGTGTCCACTAGTGTGTGTGTGTGTGTGTGTGTGTGTGTGTTTCACGGCACGGCTGAGTTAAATGTGGAGGTCAAATTCCGTTGTATGCAAATCACACCGGCAAAAAGTTGATCTAATCTAAATGTAAGAAATATTTAGTTTCTTACAACAAAATTATTAAATGATGGAGAAATTTAAGATATTTAATTTCACCAATGAAAGAAAATAACAACATTCCCATAAAAATACAAATAAAAAAAATATATGTTTTTTAATTTAAAAAATAAATTAATTTTTAAAAAATTTTTAAGGAAGTTGGAAGACTGCTTCTCGGGGAAAATACGCTGTCAAAATATCTTTAAAAATTGCTTTTTAGCTCTGACGCTATATTTCGCAAGTGCTAATGAATTTATCATACAAAACCAATAACTTCTATCCCAAATAAGAGGCATTTTAAAGACAGATGTATGTAACTCAGTTCTGATTTCGTATTGGATGTCTTGTAATGTGCCTCAGATAGCAGGGCTGAAACACTCGTAATAGCTTCAGTGTGAATGTACGGGCCTAAACTGCTGTAGGCTGAATGGGCACAGCCAAATTGCTGTAAGCAGATTCAGGGGACATTTGTAAATATAAAACAGCTCATTTGAAGCATCTGTAAGTGGGGTGTGAATAGCAAAGTTTTAACTGTTTTTCAAAAAAGCAAGAAAAAAAAAGCTTCCTCAAATGTAGACCTTCAGCCCATCACTGCACTGCTGAAAGGGTTTTTAAGGTAGCCTTCAATATCACAAGAAAACATCAGAAAATAATCAATGACTACTGAGGTGACCAGCTAGGATGGTAAGATGGTGTGGGAGTGAAAAATGATTCAAGACTACAATAAGAAAGACTATAAAAAAAAGACTTTCTCCCTTTGGCATGTTTGAGCTGCAGGTGATGCTTCCACCATTTGTGGTTAATCGATAGTGTAAAACAGTGAAGTACAGCATCATTGTAACTTGTAGCCAATCGATATCTAAATGCAGAGCGATTTCGATGCCAAGGACAAGGCTGATTGCTATTGGATTTGTGATGAGGAGGAGTACGCCATATTAAGTGCTAATTGTTTCACAGATTAGCAACCAAAGCAAACTGTTGTGCTTCAATCACTCCTTTGCTTTTGTAGGCCTCCCTGTAAACACATGAACACACACCACAACACATACAACCGAGCTAAGTGCTGCAGACAAACAGAGAAGAAAGTCATGAATCCCACAGACTGCTTCATCTCTGCGCACAAAAAAGCCAATCATTCCCATTCAGCCCGTATGGAGCTCCGCAGACAAAGGGAAGTCAATAGCGAAGCCTCGTGCTGGCTGCTTAATAAGAAATTAAATACCGGCTGTTGGGGAGCATTTAGCTGCACAGGGGCTCTGCTTTTTTCATCATTTCTACAAAGAAGTACCACAATGAAATATTACAGCTCAATGATGTGCACAAAGCACTTGATTGTTTGTAACAGTAATTTGCTTGGAGACAAATATGTTAAATGACCTGGTCTTTGTTGTGAAGTATGGAGGTTAGCAGCCAGAAATCAATGCAAGCTCAGACTAAGCTAGCGCGATGTATCAGGCCTGCCTGCAGGTATCAATAGTTAAGGCATTAACACACAGCAGTATCAGTCATACAACACCACGTCTTAAACTGACAGTGAGCTGACTAACGTGGCATACCACAACACTGGCTGAACTCAACATGCACTATTAATATTGGCGCGAAGAATCACAAATTGAGCAGCATCCCACATCAATAACAAGCAGCTAAATAAATGTAGATAGGAGGTTATGTCCTTCACCCACTAGTCTATGAAAGTATTTCTCCCACGCAGACATAAAAAGGAGACTCCTCAATGGCTTCAACTCAATGGAGTTCCATCTGCCTCACAGTAATTAATCATTATTATCTTAGTTTTTTTTTATTAATTGCCAATGGAGGCCTGCCATAGCTGATCCCACTGAGACCATATTCATAATGAAATTATCAAAGCTACACACCCCGGACATTTCACAGTGTCTCTTAGAATGATATGATCAAAGCTCAGGAACGCGCCAAAATTTCTGGGCTAATGTGATAAACAATATTCAACTTTCAGTAGAATGATTTATTTTTATTTTTAACATGAATAAAAATCACCCAAATACGAAGCACAGTGTGCCTTTATGTGCAACATGCAGTATTTAGGTTATAGCTCAGAGTCTTATCGACATCCCTGGATAGGATGTCAATTATATTGTTTTATCCTGTCTCGTTCAAATTAATGAGGTAAAAAGAATGAACATGTCTAGAATTAGTGAAAAAAACACTTTTTAAAAGTTATTCTGTATAACTGTTGTTGCCAACAGCTGCACATGCAAATGTGAAAGAAAATTAAAAGAGGCAGCTACGTCAGTTATCATCAGCATTAAGATGTTGCTCATATCCAGTATATCAATTTTAACTTAGAAAAGCTAGAAATTAATGTTTGTATAGCGTAATAGTGCAGTTAAAAGTAAAAAAAAAAAAAAAACTAGTTGACTAGTTATGAGCTGGAGCTATCAGTCGAATGCTAGAATGGGCCTTAATTTTTAATGATAACCTGCCAGTAACAAGATCGTGATCGTCGTGAATTTCAGTACATTTTTACATTTACAACCAGAGAGTGTGCTGATCGACTCCGTCATGCTAAAATTAGTTTTTATTTGTTTGCAGCCAGGCCATAAGAAAGGATTTTAAATTCAAATGAGGAGTGTTACAGATTTTAACTTCCTCATTTTTATTTTTAGTGGAAAAACAGCTCATTCCTATGAGGGAGACCTTTGCAATGCATTACGCAAGAGTGGGTAGAGCAGCAGAGACCCCGAGAGATGCTGAAAGGCTGCTCAATCACAGGTCACCTGCCCATAGCTTGACCAAACACACAGGGTGAGGTACAGTCCAGCTGCTGCTGCTATAATTAATGTCCCGCCAGCCGTACTTCTGGTTTAGAGCCAGAGAGTGAGAGAGAGTGACCATTGAAGAAATGGATGAGACAGGACAGGAAGGCGTTAATACTGAGCCTGCTGAATTATTCGATACCGTCATGACTGTGTGCACTCATCAAACACAGATGACATTTGCACAAACCAAACTCCTGCTGTGGGAGCAAACCTGTGAAGATTTAAGAGCTCATCTGTAATATCACATCTGAAATGAGCTCCTAGCTTATTGATGAGCTTTCTTTCACTGCTATTGATCAGTGTGTGTGTGTGTGAGTGTGTGTGTGAGAATGAAGAACGCAAAAGAAAAAAAGAGAAGAGAAAGAGCAGTGGCGTGCTCTCATTTGTGCTAATAGACACTCTCTCAGAAACATTCCAGCTTCGTTTAGAGCCAAAAAACACCATCTGCAATTTATCCATCTCTCTCAATCACCTGCCATCACTTTTAGCACGTCAACTAGATCTCCATAACAATCTAACAGGACAAAGCTAGCTCATCACAGCTTTTTCCTCTCTCTCTTACGTTCTTCATGACCTAAAACCAGAACATTTTATCATATCAGCCCAGTTCTATCCGCACTACTGGCTTCCAGTTAAATTCTAAATGTAATATACATTTTTTTCGTAACATATTAAGCCCTACATGGCCTCGGCCCTCATTTCCTATTATGAACCATCTCTCTTATGTAGATCACATTCTTCTTAATAGTTCCCAGAATTCAGAACTCAGCAGGGGGAAGAGCCTTTTCTTTTACAGACCCTCAACTCTAATACCCCCCCAGAAAACGCCCGGGACTCCGCCACAGCCTCAACTTTTAAGTCTAGGCTGAAAACGTACTCGTTTAGCTTTTGGTAATCAGTACTTTTTATTATAGAAAGGTTGCAGATCCAGGGTTTCACTGGACTTGGGGATTTACAGTAAACTGAGATGCTGGGGCTGTCTTAACGCCGCTCACACGCGATCACTCAGGTTTGTTGACGTTGGAGCGGAGGGATGCCAGTGTCTCAGGGAGCTCGCATGTCTGTTTACCTTCTGGCTTTATGTAGGCTGCCACAGTATTAACCACACTCTGATAAGCTTCATATTCCATGTATTCTGTAAACCCAAACAGAACTGATTCCATCTCTGTCTTTTTCCGAGTAATCGCCCACTGGTCTGTCGAAGATTAAGGAAGATCTCAGCAGGCTAAGACACTGACAGTATGACCAGAGGATCGCGAGTTTGAATTCCGGTCATGCTGTTTGCCATCAACAGCCGGGGTACAAGAGAGCAAAAATTGGCAGTGCTCTCTCTGGGTGGGTAGATGGCGCTCTCACTCTCTCTCTCTCTCTATCACTCTCACATTACAATGTCCGCTGGCTCAGGCGTCTACTGATTGGTCCATTCAGAGCTGGGAACCTGCGCTTTCCTCCGAGCACGTTGGCTCTCCAGTGATGGTGTATCAGTGGTAGTTAGAAAAGAGGCGGTGGCTGTATCACACGCAGCGGAGGAGATGTCTTCACCCTCCTAGAATCAGGGACAGTGCAAAGTGATGGGGAGAGTCCCTTAGTGGATGGGACGGGTTAATTGGCTACTACCACATTGGGAAGAGGAGAAAATTGGCAAAAAATAATACAAAAATAAAAAACAAACTACTATCTCTACATGATGACCAGCTGTTCACAACTGCCAACTACTATGACCTGCTCCAGATGCCCTACACTACTGACCACACGGAAGTTTACATGGATTCTATTGGGTGCTACCATTACTATTATTATTACCACCATTCCTGTTTGACTATTGTCTCTTGAACACTGCAACAGCATCATAAGATTGTGAGACGGAATTTATAAGCATTTGACCAGAGGAGGATGGGCTCCTCCCAAGGTTTCTTCCTCCTGCTCTGAGGGAGTCTTGCCACTGTCGTTGTTGGCTTACTCACTGGTCCTTTTGTGTTTTGTTACAACTGCTTTGTGACATCAGTTGTAAAAAGCACTATATAAATAAATGACTTGACTGACACATCCATGCTCCCCATGACCTCACAAGCCAACTGTACTCCTCCACCACAGAGGAACTGGGATCTAGTGAAGGATAAAATACAAGAGCTAAGAAGACTTGCAGTTTAGTCATTGTTTGTCACCTCATCTCATTTGGTCTCAAATGCACTACACTGGGAAAGGTTGCAATGCCAACACTCTCTCCATCACGTACACCCGAAAGCTAATGCGCAGAGAAACAAAAACACAAAGTTCAGTCCAGGGTAAGGTTCAGGTCAAATCCGTGTTATTTGTTTGTAGAATCACATTTAAAACCTTTCCTGAGGGTAGCGGTGTGAAAACTTCACTGATGTGAAATTGAGATTGATCGTCTATCGATTTTTCCGTGGGCTTCATGTTAAGCCCACAAAAAGCTCTACAGAATTAGAACTTTGCCGTTACACGTTTCACAAGAACTATAAATCCAACAGATTTCTTGGCTGCAGATAGTAAATCTTATTTAGGTGCTTTGCCCTTTCCCAAAATGACAAAACAAATAGGGCAACAGCAGAGAATGTTTCAGTAACAAAAATACACCACCACTGTCTGGAGCCTAGAACGCAGCACTTAGTTAATTACACAAAAAGTCTTTAAGTCTTTACAAAATTTGCCTTTAATTACACAGGAGATATACACTGTATTATTCAACATGCATACGTAATAATGAATAAAAGAATGAATAATTATAATTATTCAGGTTTAAGACATGCACTACAATTCCCGTTTAAGGCATGCAATTATAAAAAACGAAGTTTAACCCATTAAAGACTGTTCAACCACAGCCCACACTGTTGAAGCTGCCAAGCTGGATAAAGTCCAAAGCATGAAAATGGATGTGCTTATAATATGGCATTCGGGTTTGATTAATTTGGTGTGAAAGTACATTCCAGGATGGATGGAGGCTCTTTGTTAGCCAAAACAAGAGGCTTTAATGTAGTGTTCCTTAGAGAAGATTCCTGTTTTCAATCCAGCCATCATTACTGCTATCTCTTGCAGCACAGATGGGTACAGTATGCACTAGGGGTGGGTTTAAAAAATCGATTTTTGGATGATTTGAATGACATGATATCGATTCATATAAACACGAGATCCTTAAAACTATGGGCTCCGGCTTGCAAGCATGGCTGGTGCTGGAGTGAAGGCACTTACGGTGTACATTTTAGGACATCCTCTGACCTCGATGGAAAGAACAGCATCAGTCATCATACTAAACTATCATTATGTCTCCGCTCTCAGAACAAAGGTCCTGGTATTACATTACATTACATTGCATTGAGCGGACGCTTCTATCCAAAGCGACTTACAATAGTGGGAAAGTACAGATGCAAAAAAATAATACTAGAGTTGTACTAGTATTTACTAGTACTAGTATACTAGAATTA
>BRDA01012489.1:183366-206529 GCA_036984385.1 Crenuchus spilurus | reverse complement strand
TTGGAGATATCAGAATAAGAAGTTTTTAGTTCGGAAACCGCCTGGAAGACTCAGGAAACGATCACCTGCCGACACCACAGCCACGAAGATCGGTGATTGAAACATCGACGCACCCAGCAACACTCTACGAAATAATTTAATCTCTAATTTAATAAAGCATCTCACAACGACCCACGCAGCTACAAAGTTAGTGGCTAGAAGCACCGACACCACAGCCGTCCACTAGCAAAGGACTCAGAAGGTCCGCCAAAGGCTTGATTTTTGAAGAATAAGACTATAGAGGTTTTGTTGATAAGTTTACTTCTGTTGTGAACAAACCAGTTGTCTCAGGTTGAGAGAATTTAATTGAATTTGATAGATGCAAATGCACTTTATATAGTGTAACTGTTTACTTTTGCTTTTTTTTTTTTAACAAAGATTTGGTATTTTAAAGGATTTTATCCTGCACTGGTCTGTTTATGTGCAATAAATATCAAAAGTTATGTACAAACACCTTTCTGATCTACTCATTTCAACTGACTGTGAAAACTGCTTTTTCAAAAAATCCTTATTCTTTGACATATAACTTTTTTTAACTGTAATGCAAATAGTTACTTTCCCTGGTAACGAGTTACTTTTATTATAGAGTAATTCAGTTAGTAACTAAGTTACTTTTTTGAACAAGTAGTGAGTAACTATAACTAATTACTTTTTTAAAGTAACGTTCCCAACACTGGGATTGGGGTTATGGTAAGGGGAAGGGGAGTAGGATAGATTAAAGTTAGTTATGGTAAGGGTTAGTTTTAAAGTTAAGGTTAAGTTTAGGGTTAATGTAAGGTTCTGTTTATGGTTGGGGTAAAGTTAGGGTTACTTTAATAGGTTTAGAGTAAGGTTAGAGTCGAAGTCGTTATGGTTAAGGTTTTGGTAAGAAATTAATGTGTGTGTGTGTGTGTGTGTGTGTGTCCTAAGTTGAACAATGAGTATGCGTGTGTGTGAAATAGATGGATAGATAAAAAGAAAGAGAGAGAGAAAGAGAGAGAGATCATGTGTCAGAGCATGCATGAGAAGCGGAACTACAGAGTTTGTTTTCACACAACTCAGATTTATTTCAGCCAGACTCCCTCAGGACATATCTGACTGATGACACTCACTCTCTCTCTCTCTCTCTCTCTCTCTCTCTTTCACACACACACACACACACACACACACACACACACACATTTGGGGGTTTGGTTTTTAACTGATGCCGAGCAGAATTAATCACATCCATTTTTAAGAAATAAAATATATTGATTATTTTTTGCTTGAATAAATTTGTCACAAGGTTTAACATTTCTAAAATTTCTTTTTTAATTTAACATTCAAACAATGTATGTTGAGTTTCCTCAATCTAGGCACCCCTACTGTCTTTTCTATTTGGCAGCATCTAAGCTTGATGCATCTTCTGGATTCTGTTCTACACTAAATAACTACACAGTAAATATGCCAGTGTTAAATCAACACTATTAGAGTTAAATTAACACTGGGAGTGTTACATTTTGACACTATCTGTGTTCATTTAACTCTAATAGTGTTGATTTAACACTGGCATATTTACTGTGTAAAGATCCTTCCTGAGTAAACAACAACGCACTGTTATAAGTCACTCTGGATAAGAGTGTCTGCTAAATGCCCGAAAAGTAAATGTACAGTCATGGCCGAAAGTGTTGGCACCCCTAAATGTTTTCCAGAAAATGAAGTATTTCTCCCAGAAAATTATTGCAATTACACATGTTTTGTTATACACATGTTTATTTCCTTTGTGTGTAAAAACAGAGGGAAAAAAGGCAAATTTGACATAATTTCACACAAAACTCCAAAAATGGGCCGGACAAAATTATTGGCACCTTTTCAAAATTGAGGGTAAATAACTTTGTTTCAAGCATGTGATGCTCATTCAAACTCATGAAGTGTTGCTGTGTTCTTCCTTGGAAGTAAGTAGTGATGCGCACTAACTCATTACTAAAGAACAAAGTGTTCATATGTTGTTCCTCAGGAGTTCATTATGATCTAGAACAGTATTTTAAAGTGAAACACATGGTAATTCACTCCAACAAGAATGGGACTATTTAGCATACTTGGCTCATGCTTAAGGGTGGCACAGTAGCTTGTTGTTGTTAGTATATAAAGCACAGAATGATTATGGTCCAGAGTACCTTTCAGATATGTTGACAGAATACATCTGCAGACCCAGGTCAACTAGTAGTGCCTAGAGGCCATATTAAACACAGTGAAGAGGTGTTCAGTAGGTAATAACTCAGATCAATCAGATGTCAGCCAACCATTACAAGTTAAAAACCTTTCTTTTCTTTTTTCATGTGCTTATGATTGGGTTTGTATTATTTTTACATTTTATTTTATAATCCTTTATTAGTCCCACAGTGTGGAAATCTGACATCCATATTTCATCCAACTGTGCCGTGAAACACACACATAGGTGAGCAGCCCTATTCACAGCGCCCGGGGAGCAGTGCTTGGGTTTCCTCCATGGGCCCCTGGTTTCCTACCACAGTCCAAAAACAGGGAGGTCAGTTAAATTGGGTACTCTAAATTGTCCTGGTGTTTGTGTGTGTGTGTGTGAGAGCTCAGCAATGGATTGGCATCCTGTATTGGGTTTAGCTAAGATAGTGTAATGCCCTGCCTGCCCAAAACTGGTGAAGGGATAGCAAACTGACTGGTACCCTGACCAGGATAAAGTGGAAGGTAATGGATGGCCTCATGCATAAGATGCACATTAAATGTTTTAGGTTGCTGTCCAGTCCAAAATACACTGCAGAATGTGGTGTCCCTAGCCTCAGCCAAGCATTCCTCTTTGTATGAGCACTGATAAAGATGACATAATTTTAGACACTGGATTGCTGGTGGTAGTGGATTTATATAAAGGCATGTAAAAGTTTTCAGCTGAGCATTTAATGACCATATGACCAGTAATGAGTAGTAATTATAAAGAACTCAATTACTAAGACACAGTAATTATTATTTAGTTCATAGTGAGGTACCGTAATCTTACTTCATTATTAGCTGCTGAGTAATTCAACAGCACTTTGTGGTGGTATTGATTTAGGTGTTAATGCAGCACTATTCATTAACTCCTGCTTATTAACTACAAAGCAGTATTGTAAAGTGCTCCTAATTAAAGTTTTATAAAGTGTTTTAAGACACAGTAGGACTTGCTGTGAACTATAAAAATTAATAAAACCTTGTTGCTATTTTTTGTTCATTTTAAAAAGTCATTCTGCGTCATAAACCACAGTCATGTCAGAATATTATGACAACCACCCTTGGCTCTGAGACTAGCGAGACATTGTGGCATGGACTGTATTAGGTGACCGACACACTTGCCCTGGTTCACTGTGGTGCGTCGATTTCTCTGTACCATTCGCTGGAGTCATTCCCTTCTAGAATCAATGGTCCATGGGGCACCACTGTTATGCCGTTGGGAGGCAGTTAGTGCTGGGCGATAAAACGATATCGATTTTTTTCATGATCATTTTTCCCTCGATGACGATAATAAACCAGGGCAATAGAATTTGATAAGCATTAACGTTCATTCCCATTTCATGTCTAAGCAGCTTGACAGTGAGTTCTGACGTGTAATACTGCTGCTTGTTAGTTCCTCCTCACCAGCGTCACCAAAATGCACTGTTGTGTTTAGACAAGCTGTGATTTGCCGGGCAAGAAAGCGCGATATCGGTGTGTGCTCCTCTGTTTGTGTGAGAAGGAAAAAGAGGGGGGGCTTGCTGTGTCTGTGTCAGCCCGAATGCTAGCATTAGCCTGTTAGCTTGGCTCTCTAGCCTGTTGTTATTTTGGAGTGGCTGTGGCTGACAGCAATCATTGTAAGTTTCGACAATAAAGCGATGACTAAACATCTTTCTCGTCCATCCTTTCAACACATCCAGCCGGAGGCTACAATATTATGTTCTGGCAATAAACATTTTAATATTTTAAATAGTAACATTTCATGTATTTAGTCTGATGTTTTTAGAAAGATGTTTAAAACTATGACAGTGTTAGAAAATTTTATATTGTGATAATTATCAAGATTGATCAATATAGAAAAATTTATCGTGATAAAATTTTTGGCCAAATCTCCCAGTTCTAGAGGCAGTCATTGTATGAGGAGTCCACTGTCAGTACAGCTTCACTATAGCAGGTCCAGAACATCCCATAAAGTTAGTGGTTTCTGAGATACTACCACCCTTCACCCACCTTCAATCTATTATCATGCCTTTTTGAACATCAGTCAAATCACATAATTGTTTTGCCCTCAACTGACTACAACTGACTGGTGTGCTTATTTATTTATACCCTGACACATGATATCTGTGACATACTTAGTGACGTTCATTCCAAAAATGGATGATCATAATATTCTGATATGACTGTGTATATCCGCAAGTCTGTGGTACCTTATTCTGGATTTGAGAGTTTTGAGAGAAATGGAGGTGATATATTTTGATAAAAATTAGAGCCCGACCGATATATCGGCCAGCTGATATTATCGGCCGATATAGCGTTTAAAAGTCTATTGGCCAAAATTTGGCCAATAGGCGCAGAGCAAAACACTTTTGATTTTCCTTGCCTGGAGGGCTGGAAACATTATGTAATTGTGCCTCTAATCCAGCAGAGGGCGCCCGCAGACCAAGTCATGTTCAGGTCACATGCAGCATGCTTGCCTGTTGACAGAGCAGCAGCCCAGAGGAGACGCATAATTCTGTGAGCGACTGAGAACTGTGCATCACACTGCTGACCTGGGCATCGTATATTTGTCAATGGTAAGTTTATAAGTAGCTTGTGAAATAAACATCAGCAAAAGATTTTAACACACAATGAAATATATCAGTTCTAAGTAATAACATCATCTTTTCCGTAAAAATTAAATGTATCGTTTGTCTGAAGTAAACTAATCTGATTGAACATGACCGAGAACACACTGCTACTGCAGCTCAATATTAAAACACATTTCTAGTTTAATTTATAACATATACTGGAGTGAATCATGAAATGAAAAAACAACCAGTGCACTCGTAACCCTTGGGTGGGACCAGGTACAGTGGTATGTCAAATCGTTTGGCTTCACGTAATCACAGTACTGCGCCTCAAAGCGTATTTTAGCTCTATTTTCCAATATAAGGCAAAAAGACATGGGGAAGCGCTTAGCAGAGTAGAGTCTCGTGACCAGCTTGCATCCGTTGATTTCTGATCAGAAAGTGGCGAGCTGCGAGCCTGAGTGACGCCAGCAGAGTAGTGGCATAGTCAGGCTTTATAGCCCCCGTCTGTGCTCACAGAAGCCGGAGCAAGCCCCCCCGGCCAGCGTGCAGTCAGACTTTGGGCTCTTGCGCCTAAATCCAGGGCCTTCATCACTATTGGCAATATATATGAAGAAAAGCACAGAGCCCTGAAAGGAGAGAATGTGGAAAAGCTGAGCTTCCTGCACTACAACTTCCCACTTTTGAATTGGCAGTATTAGATCTATAGTACATTTTGTTCCTTCCTTTTCAGTTTAAATGACTATTTTATTTTATTGACCTTTATTAAATTATTGCACAGTACTGTTCCCTGAATGTTTTGTTTTCAGGCATATGTAAAAGATTTATTTTATTTTATTTCTAATCAGGTCTTCAATATATGTTTAAATATTTGTAATTTTTATGTTACAATATTTATTATGTTCAAATCAAGCACTGTTTTACTTTTGACTATAAAAGTATTTGAAACAAGTTATATGTTAAATCTTAATTTCCATTTATATGTATATAAATGAATACAAATTGTAAAAAAAAAAAAATATCGGCCGATATATCGTTATCTGCATTTTTTTCCTCTTTATTACCGCCACCCCAAAATCCATATCGGTCGGGCTCTAATAAAAATGCCTGGGCTATTTAGGTGACTATTGACCTCTAGTGTTTATCAGTAACATTATCCAAACAATTTATTCACAATAATGATTGAAACTGTTGTCATTGCACAGCCCTACTGGAGAACACCTCAAAATAGGCATTCTGATGATGTAGATCATCTACATGCTTCCAAATCATTCCGGACATATCACTGTTGTTGCCTCAAATCACCAATATGGCAAGAAATTCTCTCGACATTTAATGAAAGTTAATATAACCGTCGTTTACTAGACCTGATATGTTCCATCAAGAAACCCAGAATTCAGTATGAATTCAGCAGCTTGCTCAGCAGTTAAAGCAGTTACAGAGATGTGTGAGTGTGTGTGAACATGTGTTATTGGTCAGTGGGTGGGGGTCAGGGAGGGAGTGTGTTTGCTTGTCATGGTAGGAGGTGAGTGGCTGGTGTTTATTTGCTGTGCAGGGCGATGGAGCGTGTGTTTGTGTGTGTGTTAGTTTATCCTGAGGGAGAGGTGGTTTCTGGATGGTGTGAGAGTGCAGGCTTGTTTATAGAGGTGTGAGACTTGAGCCTGATGGTGAGAGGTGTGTGTGTGTATAAGATATTTACAACTGAGAAGGATATGTGGAACTGGACACAAGAAAGCTTCCCGCTTTTATACCTCTCTCTCTCTTTCTCTTCTATTTATTTATCAATCTAGCTATCCACCTATCCATCCATCCATCCATAGTTCTCAATTGGCCTATGATCTTGACCAAATTTTATATTTTTTCTTTAATGTTCACATGGGGCCAAAATTTGCTGCTGTCTTTTGCAGTCCATATATAATTAGCTACAACAGCACCACTAAACCAGCATATAAGCATTTTAAATAGCAAACTCACCCTTATGTATTGACTCTATAGGATAATAAATTTTTCATTAAGTTGAATAGAAGGTTTAGAATAGAATATATTCTGTAAAGCCTCTGCAACCTGGCAGCTTTGCTGCAAAAACACAACTGATTATGGACTGATCATAAACAACCCTGCTTTAACTCCTTCGTTAAAATAAATGTAACAGACTTACGAAAAACTAATATAAGAATATTACTCAACACATTGGCAAGTATCATTGCTTTATATGTAGTATATATGTAGTATATTGATTTTTTTTAACAAGTCCTGTTTGAGATTCTGTGCAAAGTGTTCCTGAGCCCATGCATTGATTTTCACTAATGTGTCATTTTTAGTGCAGTATTGTCTGAGGCTTTTGGACTTGTTACTTTTTCAAACTTCTCTAAACTTTTTTATTATGAAACCATGCCCATCTTTACTTCTGATAGAGTTTATATAAAAATATTTGTTACTATCCTGTTGCCAGTTAACCTAATCAATTGTGAGATGTTCCATCAGGTGCTTTCTTTTAGCCCTCTAAATGTGTTGCTGGCATCCCATTTAAAATGGGCATTCATTAAAAAAACAATAAAATGTTTCAGTCTGATATGTTGTTTTCCCATTTAAATATGAGGTATAAATGTTTGCATTGAGTTTTTGTTTATAATGATGCACAGCATCCCAACTTTTTAGAGTTAGTACTGTGGCAATGCCTCCTCCAGCTGCAGTACTTCTCTGCCTATTTACGTTTAGTTTCAGGTTTGCGAATTTTGCTTATTGCCTTATTTGAATTCATTAGTTTTATCCAAAAAAACTGTAGAATTGAGACAGTAAGAAATAAAATAAGCTGAATTGTGCACGTTTGCATCTACATGTAGCTGTAGAAGTAGCTGTATGGTTTATATTGTAAGCAGTAAATAATAAAGCATGATGATGTAAGAGTTGATATGTTTTATTGATGGTTAAACTCCTTTTTGTTGGTGTTTGGTGGAGAATGAGGGGTTGTAGTCTTCTGCTTTTAAAGATGATTGTCTCTGTGGTCCACAGCGATGATGAGCATGAAACCTACTACACCCCACTCACCACACAGCCTGAGGGCCCCGACTACACACTTAATGGGCATTCTTTCAGAGACTGCTGTTATTCAACTCAGTCAACTACTCCTTTGTCCAACTCACACACATTCCCACTTTCTCATTACACACACACACACACACTGAGAGAGGACTCTCTCACACTCCTTCACATCTGTTTTTATTACTATACTGTGAGCCAATCTCCCTACCCCCAACACACACACACACAGAGGCTTATACATATGCTTATAGCTTATATACATATATGATGTATGCATTGTATTTATTATCACCATCAGACTAAATCGTAATATTCCATTTCTTATTTTTACATCTAGTGATCAGTCACAATACCTGACTAATACTGCGTAGCTGTCAAAACAGCTCTGAGTCATAAAGGTATGGAGCTGTATTATCTGGCAGCAAAACAACTGTGTGTTGTTGTGAATGAGCTACTGTGGATCTGACTTGTACTTGTACTTGTGCTTGTACTTGTACTTGTACCAGTACATCCTACAGACACTAGATCAGACAAGTCAACAACTTCAATCCATGGTCCTCAGACAATCCCTTAACACTTTTTGCAATGGTGCAGCATACATTATCCTGCTGAAAGAGGTCTATAGGGAATAATATTGCAGTGAAGGCACATACTTGGCCTGAAACAATGTTTAGGTAGGTGTAACATGTTAAAGTAAGACCCAGGATTTACCAGCAGAACTTTGCCAAGATCATTACACTAGCACATTAGCATCCCATAATGCATCCTGGTTCCATGTCTTCCCTGGATATAAGTGACACAAACACACAAACACACCTGACCATCCACATCATAGACAATAATACATGATTCATCAGAGCAGGCCACCTTCTTCCTTTGCTCCATGGCCCAGTTTTGATGGTGATGTGCCCATAGCACAAACTATTGGTGGTGAACTGATGTCCGAATGGGCACTCTGATGGGTCTATGGCTACAGCAAGCTGTGATGCATGTGTGTTCTCACACATTTTGCCATAGCCAGCAGTACAGTAGCTCTTCTGTGGGATATCAGTGAAACCTGCTTGGTCTCTGGTTCACTGGCTGTCCTTCCTTGGACCTGTATTGGTAAGTATTAACCATTGCACACTGGGAGCACTCCACAAGACCCGTCATTCTGGAGATGCTCCGATCCAGACGGAGCCACCCCCCTGGCAACAGAACCAGGGCCAAGCTGATGATGGAGGGGATGAAGGAGGATGACGGCAATGTGTCAGCGCCTGTGGAGGTGAATCGCTTCCCTTAAAAGTTGAGTAGTAGCTTGTGATTGGCCAAGAAGATGAATGAATGGGTGAAGTAGTACTGGCTTAGGTGCAGAAGCATTCAGTTTTTATTGCAGAAATTGCGATTCGGCTTCCATTTCTTTACACTTGAGCATATTTCCCTTCTAACACAGCAACTTCAAGAACTAGCTGTTTGCTTGCTGATATACCCCACTCCTCTACAGGTGCCACTGTAATGAGATAATCACTGTTATACACTTTACTTGTAATTGATTTTAATGTTGTAGATGTTACAGAAATGTAACCTTGTGTGTTTAAGTTGGTAGTAACTCCTGCAGATGATGTTGCATGAGGACAATCAGGTTATAAATACCTGTATCCTGGTGTGTGACAGGACTCAGACTGAGCAGAGGTGCTAAAGGGCAGTGAATGTGTTGTTCAATGTATAGAAAATGAGTCATAATGCAGATGTTAATGACAGGCAAAAAGCAGTGATTGCATTTGGATGTGCTAAAATACAATTCCTGTAGGGCCAGTCTACAGGAACTCCTCATCAGAACTGTGGCCAAAAGAGCAAATGGACAGTTTCACGGCTTGTTAATGAAAATCGCTTCACTCGTCTGAACAATAGCTTCATTGTCATGTCATGTCACACGCCGTCATCGCGATGGTAGGCTGCACAGACGAGTCACTACTCTCCAATGCCATCTGTCTCTGGTTGCTTGTTGCAGGCTAGCACCTGATAATCCAGTCCATGTCTTGATGTTATCCATCCAGGTTATTCTTGGTCTTCCACGTCTTCTGACTCCCTCCACAAGTCCAGTCATAACACTTCCTTCAATGTTCTCATGTGCTGCCTCATCACATGACCAAAGTAACGTAACTTGCGGGATTTAACGTGCATCAGTAACTCCTTTTGAGTTCTAGCATCTCATAGACTTGCTCAGTGGTCATCATCTTCATCCATGAGATCTTCAGCAACTTCCTGATGCACTTGTTCTCAAAAGCCTGAATAGGTCTTTCTTCCTCTTTCTTCAGTGTCCAGGCTTCACATCCATATGTAGCTACTGGCCAGACCAAGGCTTTCATCAGTCTTAGTTTGGTGTTGGTGCTCATTGACTTGCTTTTCCACATCTTTGTCAATTTGACCATCACCAACATGCCCATGGCCATTCTTGTCTTCACTTCACTGGCACAGTCTGCAGCTTTTGTTACTCTGCATCCCAAATATGTGAAAGAGTCTACTTGCTCCAGAAGTCTTCCCTGCAAATTCAGATACTTCCTTCACACTCTGGCCTTTGCCCATCATTAACATCTGCTTTATGACCCATTTTCCACACACTGAACAAGACATTCACTGCACTGTACCAGCTCTTCTCAATCTATGAATCCTGTCACAAACCTCACAGGTATGTATTAACCAATCATGCTCATGCAACAAGGAAATAGCTACCAGTATATACCTGCAAGGTGTCTTTTTTTCATCAGGCGAGCTTATATATATGGTGGCCCAGTAATGGCAGTGAAGAATGATATATAATGATATAAAAGTTACTTGTTGGTGTTGACATTGTACATGTTCTCTGATTATCTATGCAAATAAGCAAACAAGAAAGCAAACCAAAACAAATGTACAAACACACACACACACACACAAGCTCCTTCTCACTCTTCCAGGCAGGAGAAATGTCCTGAAACTCGATGCTTCCCACCCACCATGCCTCCTGCAGTTGCTGAATGGCAGGTATAGGGTGTATAGGGTGTGTGTATGGTGCACACACACACACACATACACACACAGGATGCAGCAGGGCATGTGCTGCCCGCTCCCAGAGTTGACACAGTAAACCAATCCGGCTGAGCTGCTGTGCCCACGGGCCTGAGGGACTGACAGGGGAAGTGACTGACACACACACACGTGCATGTATACACACTCATACACACACACACAGAATGCTGGTGGTGGGAGGGTGAGCACTAGCTGAGCGACGCTCACACGGAGATTGGGTTACAGCTGAATTAGATCAGAGCTGTGGGAACCGGCACCTCGTCAGGCACACACACACACACACACACACACACACACACACACACACTCACACACGTGTGCACACATGGCTGCACACACACGGCTGTGCTGTGTACATAAACATGCACTGACAGATTGCTTCACACACTAAAGAACACACACCCCACACATAGCAACAGGCGTGAAGATTTGCGCGCACACATTTACACACACACACACACACACACACACACACATATATTTATACGCATTATGTGTATGCATGTCTGTATAAGCATGGGATATGGATGGAATATGACACATGGATGTTTTATGACCTTCAGGCCTTAGATAGAAAGATAGTTGGACAGACAGACAGACAGACAATCTCTAATGAAGAGTTTGAGCAGAATTGTGGTGACGAGAGAAATCTGTGTTCAGACTTGACAGCTTAATTTCCTGCTGTTTTCACATGCAAATGGCCCCAGTGTGCCCCCAGTGAAGCAGGAACAGGCTGTTCAGAACTGACCTCGCCAGGTTCGTGCAACAGTGTGTGTGAACAGAACCGGCTTTTGTGGGGCCAGCCAAGTGGACAATACCCAGCAGAACACAGCTTCATCGCTCCTTTTTCCCCTAGACAGCAGTGTCCACTGTAAGAGAGAAGTGTGCAGGCAGCACTGAGTTGCTCCTCAGCTCTTTCTGACATGCTGAACCTGGAAACAGCTTCTGACTCTCTGGTGATATTAAGACAGCTGAAACTTTGAGAAACACAGTGTTCCCTGGCAGGATATCTAATGCATTCAACCACACTAGCTAAAACACAGCTACAGTGACTTGGGCAGTTGCTCAATAACACAATTTCTTCAAATTTCATAGAATATTTCAAAGCCTCTGGCTTTCAACTGGCCCAGCTTGATGATTAAAGCGATATTTCGGTGATAAGTCAATCTTACACAATTTTACCTTCACCACAAAAGTAGCTGTTCAGTCATTTAAAGGCTGCTTTTTTAAGCTCTGGACTGGAGTAATGGAAGTTAAATAGAAGTATGGACTAAATTAAGTCTTCAAGATGGTATCTACTGCTGTGTTTAGTTACACTGGTGCTTGAAAGTTTGTGAACCCTTTAAAATGTTGTAGATTTCTGCATAATATGACATAAAACATCATCAGATGTTCACACAAGTCCTAAAAGTAGATAAAGAGAACCCAGTTAAACAAATGAGACACAAATATTATACTTACTCACTTATTTATTAAGAAAAATGATCCAATATGACATATTTGTGTGAACCTCTAAGATTAGCAGTTCATTTGAGGGTGAAATTAGAGTGTTTTCAATCAAAGGGATGACAATCAGGTGTGAGTGGGCGCCATGTTTTATTTAAAGAACAGGGATCTATCAAAGTCTGCACTTCACAACACATGTTTGTGGAAGTGTATCATGGCACAAACATAAGAGATTTCTGAGGAGCTCATCAGGCTGGAAAAGGTTACAAAACCATCTCTAAAGAGTTTGGACTCCACCAATTCACAGTCAGACAGATTGTATACAAATGGAGTAAATTCAATACCATTGTTACCCTCCCCAGGAGTGATCGACCAACAACGAGGCGCGTAATAGTCAGCGAGGTCACAAAGGACCCCAGGGTTACTTCTAAGCAACTGAAGGCCTCTCTCACATTGGCTAATGTTTATGAGCCCACCATCAGGAGAACACTGAACAACAATGGTGTGCATGGCAGGGTTGTAAGGAGAAAGCCACTACTCTGCAAAAAGAACATTGCTGCTCATCTGCAGTTTGCTAAAGATCACGTGGACAAGCCAGAAGACTATTGGACGAATGTTTTGAACAAAACTTTTTGGTTTAAATGAAGTGTTATGTTTGGAGAAAGGAAAACACTGCACTCCAGTATAAGAACCTTAACTCATCTGTGAAACATGGTGGTGGTAGTATCATGATTTGGTCCTCTTTTGCTGCATCTGGACCAGGACGGCTTGCCATCATTGATGGAACAATGAATTGTGAATTATATCAGATAATTCTAAAGGAAAATGTCAGTACATCTGTCCATGAACTGAATCTCAAAAGAAGGTGGGTCATGCAAGACGACCCTAAACACACAAATCGTTCTACCAAAGAATGGTTAAAGAACAGTTACTGGAAATATTTTGTTGATATTATTGCTGTAAAGGGATGTCTCATCTGAAAGATGGCTTCATTTATATAGTACAGTGTCCCCATGCACTGCACGGAGGTATTGGAATTCACTCATCCATGTACTAAGCGGACCCAAACCTGCTTAGCTTTCTAAATGATTTTGTGGATGTGTTATAGCTTCACTGACAATACTTGCATTAGTAGATAACAACTTGACAGAGCAAGTAAACTGTTAACTACATTCACCTCATAGCTTCAGAGCAAATCTAAAGAAGCAGACTGAGGACATTAAACACATCATGACTCCACAATGGTGGGAAAAGGCCCAGCACCAGAACCTGAAATCCCTGCACTCTCAGCAGCATTAGGCCAAAGCAGTGGGCTCAAGACGATGAGCCTATACACTTTACTCACATTACCTTGCATCCCACACGCCTGTGAGGTGCTGGGAGGTCTAGAGCTCAATTATCCCCCCACACACTGCTCCAGAACACACCCAGCCTGGGCCACGTCCTCTGTGTGACCCAACGAGTCTATCACAGAAGACAACAGGTCACAACCACAGCTATTCATAATGAGCGGCTGCAGCTGTGACCACAGCTTTACCTGCTCTCCTTTGATGGGCTCACCACAGTTTAGGCTGAAATTCACCAGCAGACAACAGCAGCAGGAGAGAGGGATGGAGGGAAGGAGGGAAGGAGGGAGGGAGAAGAGGATGAAGTGTACTTTCTAACTATAGCTTCTTCTTGGAATTTTTTTCTTTTCATTGTGTCTTAAATGGTGCACCAGGTATCGCCTCAGGTGTAAGAATGTAACTGCTGCACCATTTAAGGTGTAACAGAAGGAGTAACAGAAAATTTGAGCCCAAAGCTAACAAACAAGAAGCATACCTCAGTTTCAAGGGAGGGAGGACACAAACAGGCCGGCGCTTGGGGGATCCGGTTTCAGGTCCAGGCGGGCCGGGCCGGGGTCTGAGCCTGGGAAACAGGCGGAGAGAGGGGTCCTATGTCAATAAGAAACAGTGGTCGGGCACAATGGGGCCAAACTCCGCACAACAGCACTGACAGACACCCACACAAAGGCAGCCCTCCATTCTCACACAGCCTGGAGAATGGACCAGTGTGTGACTGCCCAGGGGCATGTTTGAACAGCACACACACTACGGTAGCCATGCACACACTCACACACGGCACAGTGTATAAACAAACATGTACCACACACACACACACACACACACACACACTTTGGTAATACTACATTAGTGAGGACATTAAATTCACTTGTGTAATACTGAACCTAAACTTAACCTTATTAACCAAATCTCAGTACTTCTGCCCTTTTAATGTTTAAAAAAATAAAAAATAAAAAATTTATAGTGAAAATGACACATTTCTTGTGAGGACCAGCAAAATGTCCCTATCTGACATGCATTCCACCATGGGGACAAAAACAATGACACACACACACACACACACACACACACACACACACACACACACACACACACACACACACACACACACACACACACACAGAGAGGCCTAAAACCCAAATAGATTCATAACTGACCACAGATATTTACACACTATTAGATAGTACATAGAACATAGTAAATGTACTCTCTAAATAACTATGAATATCAACATCACAACCATAAACATAATATTCTACAAACTTTCTTCCACAATTGCAATAAAGACAAGAAACAATTAAGTCCGCATATAAAAAGGTGAAATATGTAGACCAGCACATCCACAATGCTAATGCAGTGAAAGAGAGAACCTTTCCAATCTCCCAAGAGTTTTTAAGATTTTTGGCTAATTTTACAGTGTTGTCCTCCAAAAGATTCACTGACATGTGAAGTTGTCAGAGTAGGTGACTAGCAGTGGATGAGCTGCCATCTAGTGTCTAACTGTAAAACTACACAGCCATGTCAAAAAATTTTAATATTTTGTAAAATTGTAAAAATTTATAATTTTATCCTAACTGACCTAATTACTGAATAACTTACAGGGACATGTGATCTTATAATATGTCCTCTCTCTTTAGATGTAAGGCCTCGGAGTTGTTATATGTGTATATATATAGAAAATACGGGTTTAAGCGAATTCTGGTCCACCCAAAGCTTTTGTCTTGTACACCTGTTCTTGGACATTGTTTTCGAACGTTTTCGGGCGGTAGATCCGCGCGCCGTCACTTTAATGTGACGTGTTCTAGCTTGTTTTGAGCGTTATCAACGAGAAACAAAGCCCGATAAACAGCGAGAAACAAAGCCAGATAAACACCGACGAAAAACGGCCAGATGAACAATAACTGGGACAAAATTTCCACGAAAAAGTAGACGATAACCAAATTGTACGATAACCAGAGCAAAAAATAACCAAAGTTCCAATGTATCTGAAGCAATATTTCAAGTCAACTTTCATACTTTTTAAACGTTAAACTTGTTTTTGTTTTTGCCTTTGTCAACAGAACTCTGCAAAGTTTTACTTACTGAAACACACCTGAGCCAGCACCTAGTGTTTATAGATGGGGAAAGTACACAGTGTTGAAGTCTCTCAAAGCTGGATCAGTGATGAACATAAGTAACATCTGCAATTACTCACCACCACCGTTAGATGGCAGTGCTCGATGGCGTTTACATTAGAACCCAACAACAAGGAAAAAGCTCTGACTTAGAAATCTTTCACATTATCAACATAAAAGCATGAAAGCAGAAAACAATAATATATTTGAAAGGGCTTCAAATTCATAAATATATTTCTGAAAAAAACATTAATTATTATAATATTAATAATATTCTTTTTTTTTCAGAATTCTTAAAAAACATTTAATAACATATGCAGGAGCATGTAAGCTCTACTTTGAATTGCTAAAATGACCTGATGTGGCAAATGCTTACAGTTAAAAATGACACATTTCTTTAACACTGTAAGCAAGATTACATTTTATTTCCACCTTTTATAGTTTCAAAATAACCAGAAAAGGAACAACGTGGGCATCCTGCATGGTCAGAACTCCCCCTTTAGCAAGTTTTTTTTTTCTTCAGCTAAAAGTGTTTCAGTTCTTGTTTGGGGATTTCTCTGCATTTGTTCTTTGTAAAAGGCTCCACGTTTTGTGGAATTCTTATTTGTTCTTGCATGCACTCCTGCTGAAGTCATCTGTTGATTTTGAGATGTGTTTAGGATCCTTTGGTAGAAGCCATTTTATATCTTAAGCATTTTACAGACATTATTTGCTTTCAGAATGTGCCAGAATTGAATTCAATCTCTTCCCTGTACAACTGGCTGCAAAATGAGGCAGAAATTATGATTGATCCACCACCATGCTTAACAGTTGGACTCTGCCATTAAATTCTCTTTTCCTCCAAACACACCTTTGCAGCCAAAACATTCTTGACATCACCAGTCCACAGGACTTCCAGAATGCATCAGGCTTGTTTACAAACTTCTAACACTGGACATTGTGTTGAACATTTATCTTCTGATGGCTCATCCATAAAGATCATATTAGCGCAGGCGTCAATGTTCAGATTAATCAGGAGTGTACTAAATCTCCCTCAAGGGGAGTAAGCCTACAAGCAGGTCTCTGAAAGTTTTCTTACTCTTCTAGACATCAACTTGACCTGTTAACTGCCATTTCTTTATTACATTATAAACTATTTGTCTTTACTTAACTGCCTTACCTTGTGCATGTCCCTGTATGACTGAACTATATATTTGCCATTATTTATAGTATGGCCTATAATCAGTTCTGCAGCAGTAAGACAACATTAAGTGTAAAAGTGCTAAAAATTTGAAATTGAAAATTTGATCTTGAGAGCTGCCCCCGTAAGCTTTCACTTGTGACACAAAGCAACACAAGAGCAATATCAAAGTTTTATTTTAAAATTTATTATAGAGGAACAGTAGTACAATTGAAACAGAAAGGAGAATGTAATCATCTTAAACCTTGAAAAACATAAAAAGAGTAACCTGATTTGATTTGTGTTTGAGGTGAGCCATAGGCCCGGTTTGCATCACTGTAAGAGAGTTGAAAAATACATCTTTGAAACGGCTTTAAAAAAATACAGCTGGAAAAAACCTTCATCTGTAGTGTTCGGTGTTTTTTTTTTTTCCTTTTTCTTTTTTGGTTATGTCCATATACAGCATAAAATGTAAGGAGTGAGTCATCTCGAGTTCATCAGATACACAGACAAAATGAGAAAGAGAAAGAACCAACAGTGTGTCTAGGTGAACAAGCACACGTGAACAGAAAGGATGGAGAGGACAATAAAAGCCAGGCCAAGGTTTAAAACGAGTTAACTGCAGCCATGATCCATTACTTAAATCAACATCTTAAGTATCTATTCATATATAGTTATATATAGATATATATTTATAGATATCTCATATACCTTAATATTATTTTATCCCTCCCACAGTGATTTGAAAGTAAATAATATGAACAGGATGAATATCTTCTATATAGCTCTTAAAATACACTTTCATCTGGAGTAAAGGGAAAGATAAACATACTCTGTATCATTATAGCACTTCAATATATCCACTGCATATGAACAGAAACTGCTGTTCCTAGGTTTCAACCCACAAACAATATTTCTTATAAAATTTCTTAAGGAAATAAAAAAGAAGAAAAATAAAAACATCATAGAAAGGACAAATAAAACAATATATGCATCTAAGGTAAAGTGAATGATTTTGGAATAAAAACATTTAAATCTGACAATTACATACACAAGCAAGGATTTACACTAAACAGGTTACCTGGCTTTCTCATACATTAATTCAACATTAATTAAACAACAATTTTGGTAGGACAAATAGAAATTAACAGTCTTGATTGCATTTTGGAGTCAATATATATATATATATATATAATATTAAATAATGAAATGTTCAATAAAAAAAGGTTCCGCATGGACTAAACAGTTTTCTTTTATTTCCATCCAGACCGGCTTTGGGGAAATAAGAAGTAGTAAGTGCGTGTCTATGTTTCTCCATAGAGCTCCACTTTACATTACCATTACCAAAGTGTTGCATTCTCGGCAGACGTAATATAACAAGGTCAAAATAAAATGATCGCAAGTAGTTTTTTTTTTTTGCACTGAAATGGAGTCTTTAACAAAAAACTTCATACATCCTAATCAATCATCATTCTTCACCATTACCTTACACCATTCAAGTGATTATCAGTAAGCTCAGTACCTCATCACACCAATTCAAAAAGGTCAAGAACTTTGGGTCATCTTTACATGTACTGCCGGTAGATCAAAAAAAAAAACAAACAAAAAAAAAACAAACAAAAAACAAACACAAGTGAACTAAAAATGGTATGTATGCATGTGTGTGTGTGTATGTGCATTAAATAAAAAACAATGGCAAAGCATACCTGATAGGCTCTTTAGCACAACAGTGTTACATACAGAGCTGATTAGTATATCTGAGTTGAGTAGGCTTTACGATTATTAACATCATATACAGCTTGTAGGTCCAGTATTTCAAAAACAAGCATTACAGCACCAAACGTTTCCATCATTTGGCAAAATTCAAGCTTTAAGTGAATGTCAAAATGCTCTATAAAGTGTTACTGTGATGCTGTGATTCATATAAAGCTAGCAATAATATATTCCCCTTATACTTTCTTTTTTAAACTTTTTTCTTGGACTTTCTAGTTTTCTCTACTTTAGGTTTCTCTCAGCATTTTCAGTAGTTTGTGTCCTGCCAAATCTTGGTGTGCATTCTGCTTGGCACAATGGCACAGCCCCGATATAACTTAATCATAAATATGGCTGTTGTCAATTAGAGTCACAAAACAGATTTTTTGGTTCCAAGATTTGTGCAGGAGTAAAAAGGAAAGGAAATATAGCTCATACATTTTCATGACAACTAAACATATCTTACACATCTTGAAAGGAAATATAATCTTCCTGTAGGCAACATCTCAATGCTCCGTCTTTAAAAGCAGAATAGCCACCTAAGGTGTGGATTCTTAGACTCGACAGGAAGCACAGCCTACAACGGAACTTCTCTCATCAGACAAGAAACAACAAAAACAAATTAGATCATTTTAATAAGACCATAATAACTTTCTTCATAAATTAAATAATTAATATTTAAGATGATTGGCCTATTGTAACTTAAACACTGTACACCATCATACCCTAGAAAAAGAAAAAAATACATCACTGAAAAACCTGATTTTCATAAATCATTTCATCTCTTTCTCTATCAGGCAGTAGGCCCAGACTCACACACAATAATCTTTACATCTTCGAGTCCCTATCTACCAAAGCTTTTTTTTAATTTTCTTTGACATACACGTAACCGTGCGACCACAAGGTTTGATAGCACTTTGGAGTTGTTGATTGTTTCCCAGCTATTTTTTTCTTTTTATATTTATTTTTTAAAAGTTGCATTTAAAACTTAGTCCTCCTCGGGGGTGGCACCTGTGTCACCCTCCCAGTTGGATTGGTCGTTCTCGTTGGGCTCTTCCCCGTCGCCCTCCTCCGCCATGTCCTCATCTCCCTCGGCTGTCAACTCGAAGTCCTCGTCGCGGGCAAACTCCAGTTCCTGCATACCCTCCAGCCCCTCCTGTGTGGCCTGGTGTGAATCAGCACAGTCCACACACACCCCGTAGCGACGTGAGCCGTGTCGGATGCCCACGCTGGCGGCCAGCATGAAAATCTTCTTGCACACCATGCACTTGTACTTTTTATCTTTTTTGTGCACCTGAAAGAGAATGGAAAGTTATGTTAAGAACTTAAATTTTGAAGCTGAAAATGAAATGAATGAAGCCTGAACTGAGCAAAACGCTGCATAAAAAGTAAGCAAAATGATACCATCTCAAATAAGAAAAAACATGGACAGTATGTGCATGATTTATTTAATTGCAGACAGTACAGGGATGCTGTTAAATCTTTTTTGTTTCACAATTATTAGGTACAAGCCAGGACTGCAGGTAGGCCAGCCCAGTCCCCGTACGCTCTTCTTCTGCAGCCATGTCTTGATAATGTGTGCAGCATGTAGTTTTGCATTGTCTTGTTGAAAAAACGCATGGATGTCCCTGGAAAAGTGGTCTTGAAGGAAGCATATATTGCTGTAAAATCTCAATGTATTTTTCAGAAGTGTAATTGACCTTTTGCCAAGAGCACAGACAACCCCGTTATTTTTTTGTAGTTAAATTTTAAGTGACATTTGCCAATGTAACGGTCTCAAAGTGCTTGACAAAGGTTTGACAAAGTAATCCCTTGCCCATGTGGTTATATCCGCTATTGATGAATGAAGATTCTTAATGCAGTGCCATCTGATGGATTGGAGATTACAGGTGTGCAGCTCACACACTTGCCCTTCACACTGAACTGAACTTCATTCCGATTATTTTAATTGTTTAATGATATACACTAAAGAGGAACAAATATGCAAATCCCTTCCAATTATTGAGGAACACTGTTTGTATACACATTTCAATCATTTCCTCTTGCATATATTGACAAAGTGCAACACACCCACTGACAACGTCAAATCGAAAGAGATGTAACTGCTGGGATTCAAGTGGACCACCCAAGCTTTACGCGTAATGTTCACTGTGATTGTTTGGAGTGTGAAATGCACTTCCATTTCTCCTGAATGTGTGTTTGGAAGCCGTCTCACCAGCATAGCTATGTAGTTACTGTTGATCACAGGAAGTTATGTAGATAGGTTGGTGATGTCTGGACTCAAAAACCTGATCTGATCACAAACAGAGAGGTTTCCAAAGATCTGATTTAAGAAACAATTTGGACCTGCCTGCAGCCATTTACACTTTCTCAATCCTGTTTTGAAGCATAAATCAAAAACATTTTTGCTGGACAAGAAGCATGAGTGCAACGTGGCTGAACAGGTGTTTTTTCCATGCTATGGAAATGAATATTGTACTTCCTGGTTGACATTTTGAACCACTATTTGTAGAGCACTCTTGTTGCACACCCAATAACTGGGTTTCCTTCTACCAATTTTTTTTTTTGACCAAAGTGCGTTTCGGTCTCACCAGGGAATGTCTCTTGACATGCTCTCGGCGGGTGAACAGCTTCCCACAGATGTCGCAGCTGAAGGAGCGCACGCCCGAGTGGATGATCAGATGCCTCTTTAGTGTTCGCCGGTGCTTGGCAATGTAGTTACAGTGGGGACACTTGAGCTTATTCAGAGCAGTGTCGGACGTTTCACCTAGAAGAGAAACACAAACACACTTGTCAGTGGTGATCTGGTGACATGTGAAAGCAGTGTACATGGCTAGCCTAGTTTTCCTTCTCCGAGTTAGAATCTTCTCCATTTTTTTTGTGCGCGCTCTCACGCTCGGTGGCCACTCTGTGGCTGTGTGACCTATAAAGAGTGAACGAGAGTGAGAGGCACTGGGGCCGTTTTATTGTGTTAGGATATCATGTTTATGAGTAAAGAAAAAAAATAAAAAACACTCCCTTCAGTGTTACACTCACAAACAGAGAAGCCAAGCAACTTGGTGAACTTTCAGTTGCTATAGCAGCTCCGTACCAGAGACCATAATCATGTTAGTGTAATGAAATTTTACCAATAAGAGGGAAAAGGGGGGAAAAACCCAGGTGCATAAAAAGCAAACCTTACTTGTTTTTGCTGTCCTGCTCAAACATGTAATGAAAACACAAAAACAAAATCACAGGCCAGTTATTTCACAGAGCAGAAACTCCAACTGAAGTCCTTTTTTTTTATGTCCCTGAAAGCACGCAGAACACACCCCAGTCCTGTTGGGAGTGGTGCCTGGCTTGCTACAGTTAAGCAAAGCACAACTCTCTCTACTATGGCATGCTGAACACGGGAGTCAAGCTTTGTTTGAGCCAAAATGGCCAAAACAAAAAGGTCGTCAAGCAGGTTGCCAAGGGCCTGACGAGAGCCAGATCACCTGGGAATTTAACCGAGACTACACACCACCACCGTGTGGGCCAGAGAAGAGCTGACAGTAATCACAGATCCTTCCCCCTCTGTTACGCAGCTTTAAAATTAAAGTTCAATCTGTCACTATGCCCTAGTCAGGTACACACCTAGGATCAGACTTTGCCATTAAAATATTACTCAGAATAGTTAATCATCAAACTAGACTCTCACACAGCATAATGCTGCTGTTGCATGAGAAGCTGACTGGAATGCTTATGTAAAAGCAGTGCGTCCTCTGTCTTTTAAGTCTTTTATGCAAGATAAGATAAATTAAATTCAATATCACATCATCTTCCCCAATAGTAATGGTTTGTTACAATATAGGTTCACATTAAAAAAAGTTAAGGAACCCATTCCACTTTTTTTTTTTTTTATATATATAATTTTTTGCAAGTTTTCTCCCTTTTCCCCCAATGTGGTTGACACCAATTAACCCAACCCATTAGTGGCTCTCCATCACTTTGCTGGGAGGCACATCTCTGGGAGGGTGAAGACATGCACATGCCTCCTCCGTTGCGTGCAATACAGCCTCCGCCTCTTTTCGAACTACCGCTTGATACGCCGTCCCTGGGGAACCAATGCGCTCTGAGGAAAGTGCAGGGTCTCTAGTTTCGAATGGACCAATCAGAAGATGCCTGAGCCAATGTGAGTGATAGCACCATCTACCCACCCAGAGAGACCACTGCCAATTTTTGCTCTCTTGGGCCCCGGCTGTTGATGGCAAAGAGCATGACCGGGATTTGAACTCGCGATCCTCTGGTCATAGTGTCAGCGTCTTAGCCTGCTGAGCCACTGGGGGCCGAACCCATTCCACTTTAAGACACACTCTTACAAAGCTTGTTTCGAGTGTATTGATTCACGTTTTAAAAAATGTACATGTCCAAATGTTTGCGGACAAATCTAATAAATGTATTCATTTACTTTAAATAGCATCCACTGCTGACACAAATGGACACACAAACCT
>BRDA01012489.1:159115-181416 GCA_036984385.1 Crenuchus spilurus | reverse complement strand
AAAAAAAAAAAAAAAAAAAAAAAAAAAAAACTGTTGTATAAAAGCAATAGAACACTCGAGGTCGTGTGTTATCGCGAATAACACACTCCCTCTCGTGTTCTATTGCTTAAACACGTTTATCTAGGAATACCAACCCAAATCTGAAAACCATACGTCATATAAAGCAGTATATAGGCAATTTATCAGCCAACACTACCTTTTACTATGAACTCCTTGATTTTTTGGAGGGAATGGGTTGGCCAGCTTGATTAGGGGACACAATGGAAGATGGCAGTAAAGGGTTGAGGGCCTGAGTGGTCTCCACCCAGTAATTGCTCCATCTGTACACTAGCAGAAAGCCCTTGAGGACATATGCACTTACTGGTACTGCTACTGTGTGGCTTACCCTCACTTACTGTTATTGCCCATCCTAAAATTTGTCATGAATACCTGCCCAAATTCTGTAGAAGTACAATGATCTGAGCCAATTCACACGACTTCTACAGAAGTGCAACCCAACAAGTTATAGACTGCCTGTTTTTTTTCCTTCCTGTGTGCATGTGGGTGGTGTAGATATAATGTGCAAATGACTGACAGAAGCCCCAACAGTGGATCATCTTTCACAGGGCAGCTTTCAGAGGGTTGGCAGGCCAAAGCCGTTAGATCGCACTAGATCTCACTGTAAGGCCCTACGATGTAGGCCTGTTCTGCCTGGGTCAATATTTGGAATGGCAGGAACGGACACTCTGCATTAGGGAGGATTAGGGCGGGACGACCCCTGGCAGCTTTGCATCTCGGAGAACTGGGGGAAGTGCATGCGTGTGTGTATTTAGCTGCAAACAGTCAAGCAGCAGTTGCAAAGGGTTTGGAATTATTCATGTATTGATATGACAATGAATGCTGTTCTGTGCACTGTAGACAGACAAGTTCTTTCAACCTACCAATTAACCAACTTTACCAGAGCTCCAGCTTCAGAAAGTTATCAGAGTAAAGCAAGTTGGTTGGTGTCTTCATGACAGCTGTTAAGCAACAGAGTGTGTAAAGGAAAAGCTTTAAGTGTAAAGGGAAGTAGGCTGTGTGTCAATACACTCTGTCCCTGACACACACACACACACACACACAGTGCCACGAGCATCGGGCCGCTCCATATTAAAGTGCCCTGAGGAATAGGAGCTAAGCGCATTTGAGAGCATTTAGGGAGCCTGAGGGAAGAATGTTTCTCCAGCTTTACTTCATTATCCCGCATTAGGAGACCACGTCGGTGAAGAAAAAAAAAAAAAAAAAAAAAAAAAAAAAAAAAAAAAAAAAAAGCAGTGCCCCTTCTCAGTACCACACCACTTAATACATGATATCATTTCACGCTCCACTGTGTTTAATGGGGACAGAGTCTGAAGCTTGACAGCTCCACAGGCTGGAGATTACACAGGTTTGTGTGGTATGAGGCAGGCAGAGAGACGGCCAGCTTAATAAGGGCACAGGCACACTGACTGGCCCTCTAATTAAAAGGAGAGATGGCTCGTGGCCCTGCATACTACACACTCCAGCCACGCAGGCCAGTAGAAAAGCAATCTTGATGTAAGACCATGGTTGGCAAGGTGCCATAAGCAAAGGTCGGGGCATGACTGTGTGAGCGTGTGTAAGAATGTGCTTAAGCAATATAGGAGATGTCCCTGTTTACAGGAAAATGCCTCCAGCTAATCATGACAGACATTAGTAAGCTAAAGAAAGAGCATATTACATGATTCGTTCCAGTGACAAAGCAGATAGACATTCCAGAAATACTTTCAGACATTCAGAGAAGCATGTTTTCCTTAAGAACCAAAAGAAAACAAAAACTCAAATGCTTTAGATCACTTGTGTAGATTATGATCTCTTAGGTACTGCAGGATGATTTCAATGATCCACTGTTGACAGGTGTGTGAATACTAGTGTTTCTTTCAAAATCTGAATATCATGAAGTTAATCTTCATTAAGAGTTCATCATTTCATTCGAAAGGTAAACAGTCATTTTATATTACATGTAATACATACATTGGTGGCCCAGAAGTGACATGTTTGTAGCCTTTTTTGTTTGAATGTTGATACTGTTTAAATAGAAATTTACTCGAAATGAAATATAAATGAGACATTCTGGATTTCTGATTTTCACAAGCTATCCACTGTCACTTTATGTGTAATATGTTAATATAAAATGTCAGTTTACCTTTTTGAATTAAATTCTGAACACAAATGAACTTTTACAATGCATCACAACGCATTACACTCTGAAAACAAATGACTGCATGCATATAGCTATGAGTGATTGCTGGTCTGGTATAGTCATGAAAAATGGTGTACAGTGCCACATCAAAAAGGTGGAATCTCTCAAATTATTGTTGATTTCATTCAGAAAAATAAACTGTCATTTCATTTTCATTAAAGGTAAAGTGAAGTAGTTTTTTGTAATTTTACAAAATTTAAAATTAAACTTATTTATTTTGTTATTTTTTTATATGCAGCATCTCAAATCAATCAAATTTTATTTATAAAGCACTTTTTACAACTGATGTCACAAAGCAGCTTTACAGGCTTAGTAATAACAGACATCAAATCATTAATCCCTAATCAAGTGAGCAAGCCAACGGCGACAGTGGCAAGGAAAAACTCCCTCAGAGCTGGAGGAAGAAACCTTGGGAGGAACCAGACTCACATGGGGGACCCATCCTCCTCTGGTCTGCTAATTCTAAGTGTGTGATGAATCATAATCATATGATCTTGTTGTAAAGTTCAGGTGAGCTGATATGGTGACAGTAGTGAGACAGGAATGATGATGATAGTGGCCAATTGAATATTTTTAATCACTAAATCTGTAATCATTAAAACTGTATCAATATTAAAACAAAAATGCACAAAATGCATGTAGTGAATATAAATATATAAGCATTTACCTTCAATTAAATTATGATCATTAACTTTATGGTATTTTTTTGGAGATTTGTTTTTTTATTATAGTAGTCTGCCTCAACTACAACAGATGGGACCTGCCTTATCTTGTCAAACATTAGTTACTGATCATTTGGTAAAACTGGGACCTTGGCATTGTCTCCGTTTCCATGTGTGAAGATAATTGGTGCATTTAGAGTGAAGGTAAAATGTAGGATGTGATTTTACCTGTGTTCTCCGAGAGATAAGGGTAGTCCTCTCTGGTGAAGGATGCGGACGGCTGAATGAACATGCCCTCGTCAAAGCCCTCTTCTGGCTCGGGTGGGATGTTATAGACAAAGCGTCTAGCGATTTGTTTTTTCCGTCTGCCACTGCCTGGCTCTGGCCGTTCCTCCCTCTTGACGGCAGCTCCGGCACCTGGGGCTGGCTCGTTCCAGATGAACACAGGCCCTGGACCCTGAGGCTCCGTCTCTGTGGATTCAGAGGAGTTATCTCCTCCCCAGCCTGAGCTGCCCAGTGCGCAACCTTCCCCCGCCGACACATCCACATCACTAGGCTCCTCCTTCACCTGTCCACTGGCCTTAATGGACAACTTAGACAGGATGCTGGTGGCCCAGAAGTTGCTAGGTTTCTTATCAGCACCATGGCTGTCCTTTGGCACCGTCCTGCGCTTGTTGTAGTCCACCACAATGGAGTCAGGGGCTTCTTGCTTGATGCTGATGTTTAGGGCGTCTTTGATAAAGGCGCGGCAGGACTGCACCACTTCGGTCATCTGCAGGTAACTGGCCACGGACATTACCTCGATAGCATTCTGGCTGGTCAGAAGCAAATTGCCAGAGTACAGAAAGTCCAGGATAACAGAGAAACCCTGCACAGCTGCCACATCTAGGTGTGTAATGGTAGTTTGGTCACAGCTCTCACTCTTGGTCAGACAGTAAAGGGTCTTAAAGTAGCGGCTGCCTGCCACCAGAATGTTCTTGTGCGCCCTGAACACCTGCCCGCCCACCACAATGTTGACGTCACAGAGGATGCCATTTTTGCGTTGCTTGTCAAGCTCCTGAAGCAGCTGGTAGCAGTAGGAGTTCTCGTTTGGCTTGTTCTTGTAGTCCTCCACCTCTGTGCCCTCATTGTCCTCTGCCTTCTCTGTCTCCTAGTGGAGAGAAACACACACACACACACAAAGACAAACAGTGTTAGTGCACAGTGTAAACTTAAGGTGGTGGGTGTACGATGACACCACCACAACAGTAGAACTGGTTTGACCAGCTCATAAACTGCAGCATTGTGGGAACTGTATATAGCTGAAACCCCCTCACTCAAACACAAACTGTATCACAAGACACACCCTATACAAACCATTCTACTCGCTCAACTAATGCTCTTTAAGCTGAAAGATTCATTGGGCCAACACCCTCTCTAGACCAGATCTTACTGCTGATGAGACTCTCCCTGCAAGATGAAAAAAAAAAAAAAAAGCAGAACAGACTGGTACCCATCAGAGGGAGTACACGTACATGCTATATTTCTGGATTGCAAAGCAGATGTCCTAATCCATAGAGTCATTTATACCACTCAGGCCTAGCATTTTTTCTCTTCCTACCACACAGCTGTGTTTTTTTGCTCGAGTAATTCAGATTAAATCCATTTCTCAGGGGCGGAGGCCATCCCAGCCCCCTCCTCCACAGTGCAGCCCTTGTCCGGGTGGATGGGGTTTATTACTGTTGCATGGCTCCAGCAGCAGCCAGCCTAACCAGTGGACAGAGTGCAGAAATAGAGGGCAACCCCATTTCTGCACACAATGCCAGCCCTTTCCTTCAGGCTCATTGTTCAGTGCTGATTTTGTGCTACTTGCACACAGCTCCTTGTGGTATAGTACACATCCATGAAGTCTGGAAAAAAAAGGTTTAATAGAATCTACCCACCGTTATTTTGTTTATAAGTGCACCAATCTCACCATTGGATGCATTTACAGTAGAACAGAAACTAGAAGGGTGAATACACAAGGGGCATATGGAGGAGATTTGACTGAATAAAGGGACGTGGAGAAGAAGGGGTTGATATGGGACTGGCTGTCAGCTTGTGGTGTCATATTGTTCTCTATTGTTTCCCTGCTTTGCCTCAAGCAACTGTTTGTTTCGGGGAGAGGCTTTGACACCATGCCTAGCCAGGCTGTGGTAAGAGGGACACCGAAGTGGTGTCAGACAACATGCAGAGCAGGACATGCTGGTCCAAAACCCACTTCTCTCTCTCCTTCTCTCAGACCATCACTTTGCCTCTGCTCATCCTTTCTCCAGATGTGCCACGTGTTAACACAGAGCTGGAGAACAGATGCTGTCAGAGGAGCCCCTACACTAGCTGTCCAAATGAGGCTGTGGTGACAGTCAATTTTTGACGTGGCCCTTTTTCCAAAGACAAAGAATTCTTTAGCATTTGGCTGCGAAAAGTGGAAAGACTGGAAAAATCCAAGTGATGTAGGCTTAACTGCTCTCGAGTAGTAAAATAATAATGAAACTATAAAGAACCAATATAACACAGTTGTGAATCAGAAGTTTTTTTAAGACCCTTTCTCATAAAGTGTGTCACACACGAAACCCATTGTGGTTTTTCTTCTTCTGGTTTCACACCTCAGACTTTCGGTTTGATGTGGAACAAAAACACAATACAACCACTGCTACTAACACAGTCCCCAATGTTTGGCGCTCTGTGCTTTGTTAAATATCTGTTACTATGTTGTCCAGCAGTTCACCGTCATTTCAAAACCTCAGATTGTAAATAAGTGTACCTGCCAAAATTACCCACCAACTCTGAATTGGTATTATATAAGATGTTCGTGAAAGACTGATCTTTGTCAGTTTTAGATCATCAGCACTGGCAAACAAAAACCATGACATTTACAAACAGTCTTATTGATGTGGCAGCTGTAGAATACCATTACCACTCCCACCTAGTGTCAATGCCACCACTCTATGGGTAGCTTTATATTGTACGGGATGCAAAAGACAGTGTAATGCCATCTCGTACTCTGAATATCAGCACTGGCCACTGAAATACCAGCATCGGTCAATCACTATATGTGACACAGGATTAATCAAAATGCCATCTCTGTTGTGCAAGTAGGCCATGTGCATTTGCATTCTGTGGAATAGTGCTGGACCCAATTTTACCACAGATCAATAATGTACATCTATCTCCCCAGATACCCATCTATGGTACCCCACACAACAGGGACAGCAGTTTTGTTGTCTTTGTGTATACCCTACTCTGCACCAGCCCACCCCTGAGGCCAGAGCCGGGTCCCCTCACCCAGCCCATCTCACAGATGCATGAACAATGTAGCAGTGTGCTTGACCCAAGGTGTGGGTGGAGAACACCAGGCTCTGGGCCTCCCAACAATGTGGAGAGCTCATCGATGGAGAATTCCAGAGTTCTTCCCCCCAATACACATAGGCCTACATTTCACAAGAGGCAGACAGGGGATGGGTGGAGCCACTGTCTCTACTAAAGCCACTCTAACAAGAGAAGCAAGGGATGGCAACTTCCGAGGACAATGGCCAGACTCCTCTGTGAAGAAACCCAGATACCCACTATTTGGTTAATTGAGTTACGGGCACTGCTTGACTGAACCAGATTACGATGTAAGCAAAGAAATTCAGCCTGTTGTCTGAGTCACATCTGATCAGCACAACCGGCCATAATTATGAAAGCCACTTAAAACGGATAGTGCTGGGTAGTATTTAAAAATGTAGAAAAATAACCCAGCATTATCATTTTATTGTTGATAATATCATTATATGATCAATATTATACATATTCATATGTACATCAAGATATTCTAGTCAAGGGAATTTGCACGTCTTGAATAATCGCTATTCAGTATTAAAAGAATTACTTATAAATCCGACATGGCTTGTTTAAACTGGACTGTTTTGTTCCGTTTCTCTGAAAATGAAGAATTTAACACAGTACTGTAAATGTTAAGCAGACACAAACCAGATTTCCAGAAGGATATCTTACAGTTTTATTTAGATTATCCATGTCATTTGAACAGCTCATTCAAAACAATCTGAAGAACCAAGCTAACGTCATACACTGGAGTTTTTTTGTAATACATCAATATTGGAAATATATGTAAAAAACGTATACTGGTATATGTCGGAATACAAAAAATGGCCAGCATTACTTCCAGCCCTGCTGCAGAGACTTCATAGCATATCATTTCCCCCCAAAAGATATGCTAAACACTAATCTAAGCTAATTTACTCCTTTAATACCATGGCATTAACCCACCTTTCCTACTTCAGCCTCAACTGACATCACTCCTCTTGAGCCTATTTTTTTTTTTAGCATAGCCACAAAAAATTACTAAGAAACAGGCAATATCATAGCAAGAAGCAACTGCACAAAATCAGGATTGATGTTAATAAAAACACAACGACACAGACACAGAGGAAGTAATGCCATGGCTGATACTAATCTAAAACAGCGTCTTAACCCCTCTGTTGCTAGGGAGGAGCCCATAATCCCTCCTACTGCTTTCCTCCCTAATTAGTGAAGGGTATAAATTGAGTTAGTGGAACGCTTTAAGTCATCCTGATTAGTATGAACAACTGGCTGCACTCGCAGTGCTATCCTCTGGGATTTTATTAACAAATGAATCAAATTCAGCATTGACCAAATTCTCAGAGGCTCCGAATAGCATCTATAAACTGAAAACATTACGATGTGTCAAAGAGGGTTTTTTAAGCATAGCCATTGGGTTTTCCAAATTGTTCACAATATCTTGCTTTGTTCCAACAGGATCTTCAGTACAACATTGCCCTAATGAGGACACAGATTAAAGATTCATTAAAAAGCATTAAGGCTCATGACAGATCCAAATGTGTACTCTTTAAATGATCACAGGCACGCTATTGATCTTTCAGAGCACGGGGGGGGGGGGGAAGGAAGAGAAAACATCAGGTCACAGGGTCATATGCTATGTTTAATTTATACCCCCTGTCATAGTGATCAGCCAGGTGAACACAAAACAGCAAATGTAGCTGAATTAGGACACAAACTTCAGTGACTATTTATGGTTCTAGCTAGTCTTGGTACTACATCTAAAACAATGCCTCTAATTTAGACGCCCTAAAAGGGAAAATGAGATGTGCCAGAGGTCAGTTTTACAGCGAGGCAGAGGAGGAGGGGGTTGGGTTGGGCTGTGGCTCCCCAAAGCCTGCTGGTCAAGCTCCTGCCATCATGACCTCCCTGGTAATCAACTCTGGTTGTCAAAGCAACCAAGGTTGATAATTGCAGTGCAATACAACATGCCGGGGGTTAACTGGTCCAATACAAAGGCAGTAAAGCTTTAAACCAAGACTAAATAGATTGCAAGAAGAGTTACACACCAAAAGGACATACTGTAGTTACATACACTTGAAACATTGTTTGTAAAGAAGCTTTATTTTAGTTTTAGAGATAAGAAAGGAGCCATGACTGATAGAAATGTCCTAAGACAGTACACCCTAGATAAGCAGTAATCATTAGTTAAACTGTCTCAAGACAACAATATATACACAGATCTGTCACACATCCAGGGTAAATGCTAGACTAAACTGTGTGAACGCTATTTAATAAGCATTTATAGCAATATGACTACACAATATTGACAATATCTGTTTTAATCGTACTTTTAGTATGTCTATGGTAATAATAAATAAATACTAATTAATATTAAAGTTGAACCAGGTTAAAAGTGACAGAAAACTGTCACATAGCTAGCTAGCACGGAAGCTAGTTAGCGTGTATGCTAAAGCGCATTAGCAGCAGATCCAGTTAACGTTAGCTTAGCAACGACCGAGAAGGCTAACGAGTTAGCCGAGCCGTTTAGTCATTTTGTCGAGGAACAAGACACCATTAAAAACGTTAACAGTGTGTCTGGACTATATTAAAATAAAAGTCTCTTTGCGAGTATTCATATAATGATTTAATTTAGCAGTGGTGATGAAACACACATCCAGAGCACCGTGTGTGTCCTGTATAACTTTACCTGTTTGGTCGGGTCGTTCCTGCCGTGCTCCGAGGACAGGTGATGTCTGAGCAGCAAGGCCCGCTTGTAGTTTCGGCTGCCTTTCACCAGCTCGTCGCTGTTGTTGGTAGCAATATTGTGACACCAAGAGCACGACATGACCCCCGTCTCTCGGCTAAACTTCAGCCAGGGAAACTCCTGCAGCCAGGCGGCTTGGAAAAGCGAGTGTTTCAGAAGCAGCGTCTGAGGTCTCATTTCTAACACGGGCTTTCTGGAGCCAGTCTCTTCTCGATCGCCGCCGCTCCCTGTCTCCCCTCGGTCGTCCTCGGATCCCGCGGCTCCGCTACCCGCCCCGTCCTCACTGTTCACGCCGTTACCTGCCGGCCAGTTATCGCCCTCCTCCCCCGCGACATTCGCAGCCGTCCAGCCGATACTGTCAACGTCTTTCCCCGCTGTCCATCGACCTCCTTCCGGATCTTCCTCCTCCTCTGCCTCCGGCTCTGTGCTGTCGCTGACGGACCCCCCGCCCTCCACTTTCCCCAGCGACGGTCCTTTAGCTCCCAGATCCCTGTCCTCCTCCTGATCTGGCCTGGTACCGTTTAAATGCCGATCTTGCCAGGCCTGGGCCTCCCAGCTGTTACCGTTGCTGCCTCGGACACCACTGGAGCCGGTTACGGCGGATCCACCTCCTCGGAAAGCCAGCGACCTGCGGTTTCGTTCTCCGGACATTTTTCCTTAATAAATGTCAACCTTTCGCAACGATTTAAATATGTTTATGTATTTGTTTCAACCGGATAATGACGATTAAAAAGAAAATCCGTGTCTAAATTGAAATTCTCCGTTGTTTTTTGCGCTTTGGCCTCCCGGACAGAGTATGTAGGTTATGCGGAAATAAATAAGGGTTTTAAAGGCATAATGAATTTGAGGGTTTCTGGCTCCGTCCGCGCAGGCCCCGCAGAGGTCGAATGGCAACGACTTTCCCCACAATGCACCTCGCTTCGAGTGAGGGGGGTCGTGGGGCACTTTTAAAGGAAGATGGGGGGGTGACTAGAACAGCGAGGGGGGTATATGTGCTCGGAGGCTGCACCCACATCTCCCTCCCCAGGCACGCTTTTCATCTTTGGGAGTCGCTCGTCTTCAACTAATAAGTGTGTTGTCCGCTGGGGAGCGGCATTATAAACACGGCAAGGTGTTTGTTTTTAACACACAGAGAAAAGAAAAGCACAAGGACAGGTGAGGTTTCGATTACAGGTGCTGACAGCGGGTGGCTTTTCGATAACGTTGTCGAAGCAGCCCCAAACTATCTCAGATATGTTTTAAACATACACACGACTTACTTGAGGAACCTCAAGAATAATTTATACACAAAAAAAGAGCAGTTTTAGAGTCCATTATAAATGGAACTACACACACACACACACATATATATATATATATATACACATTTATAATGATTTGAATGATAGTGAAAATGTGTATACATACATGCAGACATTTGTTATTAATGAATAAATGAATGAATTCGCCTACTAACTGGGGCGTCACCATTTGAACTGTCAGGTATGTTTGGTCAGTGAACGCTGCTCTGCTCATTACATCCAGCAGGTGTCGCGCTTTCCTCCGTTGCAGCTGCAGTCATTTCACTCATGACTAATATGGAAAGTTTTTTATATGGCCACTATTTTTCATGTGAGAAGTTAAAATGTTATGAACACTATCAAGAACATGACATTTGAATGTGCAAAAATTAATGGCTTTGAACTGTTTCGTTGCTTCTACCTCGCTCTCTTTTTATATCAGGATTATAATTGAGGGTGCCATAAGTGAGAAAGGGAATAAGGGAATGGGACATTCCATAAGTGAAAGGGACCCAGATAAGTGAATGGGGACCTTCAGTAAATGAAAGGGGCCTCCCATACGTGAGAAAGAGACCTAAATAAGTAAATGGGACCTTCCGTATGTGAAAGGGACCCTCCATAAGTGAAATGGACCCCCCATTAGTGAGAAAGGGACCCAGATAAGTGAATGGGACCTTCCATAAGTGAAACTGGTCCCCCATAAGTGAGAAAGGGGCCCTGATAATTGAAAGGGACATTCCCTATGTGAGACAGGGACCCTCCATACGTGAAAGGGAATCTCCACAAGTGTGCTAACACCCTCACCCGGCACTGACGTTGGTCAGGGAGACTCCCCCATACAATGACGTAGAACGCGTTTAATTAAGATCTCCCAGATCAGCTCGTTTTGAAGAAAAATAATTTCCTTGATATATCGCCCCCTGTTTATGAAGTTCCGTCAACCTTCATTCGCCGACAGTGATTAAAAACTGAGCTTGGAGAGGACAAAGTGGGAGAAGTTGAGATACAATTATTTCCGCTCTACTGCGCCACCTTTTGACTGAAGTCTAATCAGTACTTACATACTGACTCAGAGTCACACCCTGCACCCTTGTTAGGTTTGATAAGGATGAGAAAGTAAGCGATTTTTGAGCTTCATCCACTCAATGTTTTGGGGTGTGGCAGCCATGTTATAGTGCCCATCTCTTTCAAGAGTATTAAACCAGCACTTATCTGCACGTATTAAAGACTTATGGTTGTCTTACTTGATTTGACAGTCAGATAATGTATGCTGAGCATTGCCTATCTGCAGCCATACTGATTTTTGTATTTGACAACATCGAAGTTTGAGATATCTTCTGGAGTAAAGCCTATACAATAGCTAGCTGTGGATATTTCACTTCTATAGGTCGCTCTGGATAAGTGCGTCTGCTAAATGCCTTATATGTAAACGTTGAAAACATTTAATGTACGTATTAAAATACAGACTGTTATGCATGTCAAGGATTTTTTTTTCTACATACATTTCCGTTAGGTTGTGTAGTTCAATATGCTGACCTAAAGATGGTCTTCACTAGTGTACACACCCTCGGCTCTGTGTGACCACGTGCCTATTTCTTTTTGTTTACATGCGTGCGTGCTCTGCGCGATGACGTCACGCGCGACCCCACCTCGCCAGCCTGCAGCGCGTGAAGCTCCAAACTGTCCGAGTGGAGAAGCGACTCAAGTAAAGGAGTAAAATAACCTCCAACAGTCAGCCTTTCACAACAGGATGGAGGATTCTGACCAAGGTAAGCTTAATTAAAAGTAGCACAGGCTTGGCAACGACTGTTATTGCTTATTTGTTTTCACTAAGAAGTTAGCCAAGGTTGGCTAGCTACGTCTTAGCCACGTTATCCTACTGGATGCATTAACCTGCTGAAGGTGGTAACAAACTAAGCAAAAGTGCGTTTGTTTCTTAAACTGTATTGTTTTGAAGAATTTATCTTCGATAGCATTGTTTTTGTGAACATCAGGACGAGCTATCTAACAAGGAAGGAAGTTTCAAAACTCTCCATAACAGAAGATATAAGAAAATTTAACTTATTTACTGGCTCATAAAGTAGCTGTTTTCAAACTGTATGAAGCAGTTGACTGATAGTTTATTAGCTTTACCTCTTCCAGCTTTAACAGGACTTTTTTCAGCAGCCCTGGTTTGCTTGTATGCAGAACCATATGGTTGTTTTCTACATTTATTTAACTATTTTCTGTTCATAAATTCACCAGTCCAATCTCACTCATTGCCTTATTGCGTAATGAACAGACTTTACATGTATTTTGTGTGGTGCCTCATACAGGAAAAGGGGCTACAGCTGGAATAAGTGATAAAGTTGACAGCACACTTTTCTCCACACAGCACAAATAAGATATATATGTGACACTTACACGTCTCTTGTGTTTTAGCTGATCTATTTTTGCAGTTTAAATTGTCCATAGAGATGAATTGATCTGCTTCTTATTGGGTTTCTTTTTGGCAAATGACTCAGAACAGTCTGCAGTTAGCCAGAAGCAGTCCACAAATTACATACGTTTGGACTGAGTGACCTTTTTTCAGTGTTTGTTCACATTATCATTGCTAATGACCAAGAATCAGGTGCTGTCTGGTAGATAACAGATGTACTGATGTTTTGAGTAGATTTGTCATCATGCATGCCTGCTGGTCATGTACTCGTGCTTACTCCAAAATTAAATATTGTCATTGTGGAATATATTATAATAATATAAATAATACATTTATAGGTTAGATTTTGAGAGATTAAATACAATTTCAAATTAGAAAACTTTGGGACAGTATGGATTGTGGATCCAATATGGAGTTTCATTGCAGTTAATATTGAACCAAGATATATCAAATTTTATTTGGCCTACTTCATTTCTTTTGTTAATATATTCCTGCATCTCAGGCCCTCAGCACATAAAAAAGGTTGGGACGGGTGCAAATCAGGTCTTCTAATGACGTTTAAAATATACCCTAAATAAACATGTGCTTTCAAAAAGGTGATGTTAACAGGTAAGTGGAAAAGGAATTATGATATGGTACAAAGTAGTATCCACAAAAGGTTTCATGGAGCAAAGTTGGCTAAAGATCAATTCTGGAATCTGGAGGAATTTCATTGTGCAAAAAAAGAACCCTTAAGGTAACCATGTCCAGAAGCAGTGTTGACTTCTCTGGTTTTGGAGGCATCTGGAATGAACCCACACCCGTTGCAAATGTATTGTCCTCAGACCCATTCGTATTCCAGATCTTTTGTGTAAGAAATGGATGTGTTGGGCCAAGGTCAAAAAGGACCATCCAAACTGTTGTCAACAACAAGTCCAAAAGCTAGGGTCTGTAAGGTCAGGCAAGGTGTGATGTGTCGGTGTCCTTTGCAAAATGTCGTTTACACTTCTGAAAAGTACATTGAGCAACATATGCCACATTCACAACAACACCTTTTTCTGGAAGATTTCTTTATTGTTCATAAAGACAGTGCAAAACCATTTGCTGCACACATTACAAAAGCATGGTTCTTGAAGAAGAACAGCAGTTCTGACCTGTCCACAATAGAGAGTTTTAAACAAAAATGTGGTGAAACCCCATAATGTTGCACAATTTAGGATAGGAAGAATGGGATAAGTAACACCCAAAACACTTCACTGCTTGGTATTCTTGGTGCCAACATGTCTTTTAAGCGTTGTGAGCAGGAATGGCAACATTGCAGAGTAAATGCTTTATTGCTAATAAAATGCTAAATGCTTTATTGTCCCAACTTTTTTGGAATGTGGTGCAGGCCTGAAAAAGGTCAGGAACGGATGTATACTAACAAATGAATTAGAGTTGATCAGATAAAATATTAAATACCTTGGGTTCATTCTATGTGCAATGGAATAAAAGTCCAAATAAATGTAAGAAGTACTGTTTTTTACTGGCATTTTCCGTACTGTCCGAACTTCTGAATTAGTGTTGGTACAATGGTTTGGCCTTTTGCTCAAATCCTCTTTTTGTTCTCATTTATTAGAATGAATGCCTGTCTGTCTTCACAAATAATGTTTTCTTATAGAGTTATGTATTGAAATTGTACTATAGGCTTACATTTAGCTGACACTTATGGGTTAGAATAGATATTTCTGTTTTTGGGGCAGCCGTGGCCTGGTGGGTGGGGATGTGCCCTTGTGACCGGAAGGTTGTCAGTTCGATCCACGGGCAGGTCATGAATGAAGTGCCCTTTAGCAAGACACCTAACCCCCAATTCCTTCTCAGGTGCCGTGGATAGAGCTGCCCACCACTTCCGGCACATGTTCTCAAGCCTAGTGTTTTCATTAGTGTGTGTGTGTGTTTCTCTGCTCGAATGGGTTAAATGTAGAGGTCAAATTCTGTTGTGTGCAATCACATTGGCAAAACGTTTAATCTAATCTAATAAAATGGATTAAATATACATTGTGTAACTGATAGCATTACCACTCATTAGTTTTGCATTATGTGCTTTGAAATAGTAACTGAAATACTGTTTCATTATTTTAATAAATTGTCACAATACACTTTTCTGATCCTGTTCTGTTCAGTATACAAAAAGCACTACTGCAGTTATCAATAAAAAGAGAGGCCCTATTGAATTAGTTTTAGTGTAACATGTATGTGGAATGTTGAATAATAATAATAATTATTATTATTATTATTATTATTATTATTTATTATTATTATTATTATTATTATTATTGTTGTTGTTTATGAACGCAGCAGAAAAATTTCCTTGTGTGTTGTATCCAACTTCCAATCCAGCAAATAATCAAAAAGAAAAGAAAAACTCAAGTGTCTTGTTAATGTACATTCATCATAATGCCCATCCCTGTCTCAAGTTTCTGAATAAATGTGAGAAAATCATTTGCCAGTCCATGTTTTTGCTTTGTAGCATTATTCATGTTGAGCGCTAGATTTGTTGGATGAATAGAGCTTTGATTTTGTTTTCCATATTTCGTTGTTTTTGCTGAAATCACTGCATGGTTGGTTGCAGTTGACAATTGCTGAATTTGTCAAAGTGGGTTTGCTGCTTCTAATAGAAGTTGGAGAAAGAAGGTAACCAGGTGTAAATAGAGGTATAATCTGAGGCTTTATTCCAAAATGCATTAATCTTTTAGTGTCTGAAGAAGAGGTGTGGTTCACATTGAGTCCAAGCCAGCTATGACCTGCAAGCTTTTTGAGGGACAGGTACTTCATTGTATCTCCTCTTTTTTGTAGTTGTAGTTGATATATGCTGTTACTGTTATTTGTGTCATACAGGAATACTTATTTTCAGTTTTGGCAATACACAATCTTAATTATTTAAGCTGTTTCAGAGAGTGTGTTTGTCAACAAATCTAAAGGGAACAGTACATGTTCCCTTTCTGGAAATCTGGTTTGTCTGATTTTGTTTTATTAATTAACAGTACGTGTTCCCTTTCATGTAATGTTGAATCAATACCGAACTGTCAAGTCAAAACAAATGTGTAAGAAATCCTTGGGTCCTAGTGGGTTATCTTACCTATTAAAGCAGACTTGAATATCATTTCATCCTGTGATATCTGCCAGCACTACTTGTTGATTTGTCCTTTTTTTCAGTTGAAAAATCCTGACATTTACATTTCTCGGTCTTGTAATTTGTTCTAGCATTTATAGTATTTCCATCAATATGTCATGAGAGGAACAAAAACTTAATTGAAAAAAATCATACAAGCAAAACATAAACTGAATCACTAGTTTAGGTTGTCATGATACCAGAATTTTTTTTGTTAAATAATTTATTTTTAGGTTTTTGCCAATTTTTATCCCCTTCCCAATGTAGTGGTAGCCAATTAGCCCATCCCCTTCGTTAGGACTCTCCCCATCACTTTGCAATGTCACTGACTCTAGGAGGGTGCAGGCAAGCACTAGACTTCTCTGTTGCGTGTGATGCAGCCACCGCTTCTTTTTGAACCACCACTGATACACTGTCACTGTAGAGCCTAACGCGCTCGGAGGAAGGCACACAGGGTCCCCAGCTCCGATTGGACCAATCAGTAGACGCCTGAGCCAGCAGACATTGTAATGTGAAAGTGATAAGGAGAGTGAGAGCACCATCTACCCGCCCAGAGAGAGCACTGCCAATTTTTGCTCTCTTGGGCCCCGACTGTTGATGGCAAACAGCATGACCGGGATTCAAACTCGCAATCCTCGGGTCATAGTGTTAGCGTCTTAGCCTGCTGAGGCACTCAGGGCCATGATACCAGAATTTTGACTTCAGTATTGATACCAATAGGCACATTTCTACATTTTTACAGCTTAACTAACACATCTGTTCTTTTTAAATGCATTATCTGTAATTCATACAAATATCTTCATTTTGTCAACAAAATATAGCAAAGTACAGCAAAATAGTGCAATTTGTTTTAAAAAGTATTGAAAGTATGGCTAAATAAATCATTGCCAAATTTAAGTATTGAAAAGTTTTGATACTTTTGGTTTTTGGCGCAATTCTGTCTCCAGCACATCCTTCAGTCTTCTCTGTCTTATCTTTTATGGAAATTACCAATATTCAAAAATTCTCCTTTGTGTGCATCCTATCAAAGGAAAGTGGGTGGGTAAGAAGGGCGGGGCCTGTATTAGACACACAGCCATAATCAATTGACTGGTCCCAAATATGTGTAGTATATAACTATTCTAAAGAATCCGTTCTTCAGCCTAAAGTACTGCAGAAATGATTTGCTGAGGAAATACTGGTCAGTGTCACTCTCAGCATGTTTTATTAGTTGTCTTTTAACCTTTCTGTCCCGCCCTGCTCCTCTTGTCATCATCATGCCTCCTGGGAGGCAGAGGTTTGATGAGCAGACTAAGCCTTTCCTGTATGGCTCTCTACTTCATGCAGGGAGACCATCTGCCAGTTTCTCATTTTTGCATACAGACACCTCACTGCCACTGCTGAACATGGACTGCTGAGTTATTTTAAGAGCAGGTGGAGGCAGAAGGCAAGTGTGCCCTCTGCTCTGTCACCATGACCTCTGCTGTGTATGAGTCTTGCAACATTTTTCAGGCTATTGTGTTCTGGGTTATAATCGGTATAGCAGTAAGTGCCTCTTGTATCTTTGGTATAATGTCAAAAGCAATAGCTTGTAGCCAACAGCTTTATTTTTTGAATGAATCAGACTAAACTCATGTGTACTGTAATACATTTTCAGACATTGAAGAATGCTGGAATAAACTGAAAATGGAAATACAGTACTGGTCAAACATTTGGACACACCTTTGTAAATTAATACTGAAGTCATCCAGACTATGAAATAACACATAAGGAATTGTGTAATAAACATAAAAGTGTTAAACAAACCAAAATATCTGTTAGATTTTAGATTAGTCAAAGTAGACACACAACTGATGTCTCAAACACATTAAGAGGCAAGAAATGCAAGTCATGAACTCTTGACAAGGCACAGCTGTTAACTGAAAGCCGTTCCAGGTGACTACCTCATAAAGCTGACTGAGAAAATGCAAAAAAACCCCACAAAACCCTCATCAAACAAGAGGTGCCTACTTGTAGTATTAATCTACAATGCAGACCATTTTTAAATAATGAAAAAACACTGAATGTCCAAACTTTTGATATGAACATTAATGTTTTAATGCATCTTTTCAGGCATTCCTTATTTTTTACTGTATCAAAAATTGATTTTATTGACACATTTTTGAATTCATGAATGTTTTGCATTGCAAGATAAGAGAATCCTTTATTAGTCCCACAGTATGTAAATTCAAGAAAGTTTCCCAGTTTAAAAGTATTGTACCTCCACTACTGTGTGCTCTGTAAGTTGTGTCTTCAGAAAATGATTTTTACAGTTTACTTCATCTTATTTCATTAATATTTTCTCTGTATGGTCTGGGCATGTATCACCTTTTGATTTTTATGTTTGATATGATGTTCATCTCAAATTTTCACAAAATGTAAAAGATTATGCGCATTACAAATGGCTTTTTTCACAAGAGTAGCAGAGTAAACATTACAGACTCAGCGGTGGTTAGTGGTGATTTCAGCAGCTGAAACTGCTGTTTCTTATCTTTGTAGTTGCCTATAGTTACTAGTGAATTCATTCGTCAGCTTTCTGGTGGAAAATTCCATTCCTGATTTTTCTCAGTGCTGTGCTGTATTTGGAATGTCTTCACTACATGCACCTGGAGCTTTTTATTGGCTTTCATGTCTCTCCAGCCAAACAGGCAGAACTCTAAACTAAATGAGGTTTAATTCTTGTTTGCACTTTTATCTTGATGGCACATTTTTGCGAGGTGACTTGAATGCTAAAATCAGAAAACGTTTCCCATAAAAGTTCATTATTGCCTACATTTTGAGAATGTTTGTCATTTTTTCAAGCGTCTTCTTCTGTATTTCTCCTTGACGGAGAGCTAAAGCGAGAGGGAGAGGACATGTGAGAAGGAGAATGTTCTTTCCTGATATTCACCAGAAAGTACTTATCGTCCTGACCAGAATTACCTTAGATTAAATTTAGCTGAAGCTAATTCTATGGTTGTGCAAATAATTAAGCTGTCCAAGGTCTTGGAAGAGGTGATGTCCTTCAGTGAGCTATTCATTACAAAGGCTTTTGTTGTATGTTGACTGTTATTGAGTAAACTGTACGTAAATGCACTCACACTAAAGAATGTCTCTAAAAAGCTAATGTTTTTACGTTTACATTGACCTTTTTTTTTTCTAAATGAAATCTGTCTCGGAAGTCTGTGTTGAAGTTAATACTGAAAATAGCTTGGACAGAAGAGAGTTTTAAGAAACTATGTGGAACTTTTCCAGATGTTTACAGTATTGTATGGATTTTTACATAATATAAAATACATATAAAACGTGGTCAGACAGCATATAAATGTCAATAAGCCTGTTTATTGCTTTAAATGGCATTGCTGATGAGCCATTGCTGATTCATTAATTGATTATTATTAGTGTAATCGATTTTAACTCATTGGAACATATGAAAAACTGCACCCACATATAAGCAAGTGGGGTTTAAAGGATTAATCAAGTAGTTTTAGCCTTGTTCAGACTGCTAGCCCTAATCTGATTTTTGGCATACTTAGGGTGCATGCAGATTGATTTTTTGATAGTCTGGATTTTGCAGATCCAATGTAATCCACATTTGGAGGTGGTTTGAAAAAGTGATTCCAGTCAGATTTCTACAGCTGCATCTCGGTCTGGATGTTCAAATCAGATTTCAGTGTCTCTTAACATTGAAAGAAACTATCAAATAGGAAGAGACTCAATTTTTGATATTCAGACAGATTGACAAAGGTTCACACTTAACATTTACAGCGCAGTGGTGTAATGGCAAGATGGTCCAGCACCATCTCTCCTGCATCCATGTTTGAAAGCTGCATATGTAAGTAGTTCATGACCTCTATTTTGATAGCACAGCAACCCAAGCAGATATGTTTTCAGATAGCCCAGCCAGTCAGATATGAACTGTAGGAAAACTATATGAAGCCTGCGTGAACATTTCTTTACTGATTTGTTGTATGAACATCTAAAAATGGAGCTGCCTAAGTTTCAGTGAAACCAGCTTTGATATTTTCATGTATAATAGATTGGCTTGATGATGTGGCAGCAGAGTGTGGTAGAAACAGATGCTTGTGCTTTACAGTGTTTGGATCTGCCCCTATGATCAAAGTCTCTGTGATATCAACCTAAATACTGGGCCATGTGTGATCTGCCACCATGGCTGTCCTTATGCCCAGACAAGATGACCCAGCAGTCTCTGTAAGTTTTCCACAATGCAAAATATACTCCCATGTCAAAGATCCATATATCTACATTGACATTTACATTACAAGTATAGTATGAACACCTATGCATTCATTGTCTCTTCCAAATTCAAGGGTATTGATGAGTTTTTCCTACTTTTGTTTGAGTAACCATCTTTACTGTCCAGGGAAGCTTTTCTACTATATTGTGGTGCATTGCTGTGTGGATTTGATTGGATTCAGTGATCATAAGTGAGTTCAGGATGTTTGATTGATCACCAAACTCTGTGAACCCACCTCTTATCCCAAAAGTACTGGATGGAGCACCATTGTTCCACTGCTCCACAGCTCAAAGCTACACCTCTAGCCCACACCTGGCATTAGACATGGTACCAATAAGTTAATGTTTATCTGCTCCAGAGAGTCCTATTGGCAGTACTTCTCTACAGTGACTAGACAAGCTGTGTGCATCTGTACATGTGACAGCAATGGATGCAACTTGAGGTATAGAAGGGTTGGTCATAAACATTTGGACATATACTGTATGTGTAGTTAAAAAGGAATTAAAAAGGATGTCTGCAAAGGTTTGGACATATAAATATGCAGTATACAGTGTGTAGAGAGAAATTAAGAGTAAAGTTAGACTCATGGGCAAAGAACCTTTAGTTAATGATAGAAAATCTAGTATTATAGTTAATCACATTTAATCTTAAACACACTTAATTCCACAGTTATTATTTTATACAGACACTTGTTTATTTCACAATAGACAGTGAATATTCATCAGCTATGATGAAGTAAATGTACAACCCCAATTCCAAAAACACTGATATGCTGTGTAAAATGTAAATAAATATAAATTAAAAACAGAATGGCACGCAACTCCGACACACATTTTATTCACAATAGAACATGCATATCAGATGTTTGGAAGTGAGGCATTTTACAATTTTGTGAAAAAAAATATTAACTCATTAATTAAATATTAACGGTCTGTAAACATCCGAGAAGTGAAGAGACCAATTGCTGGAGTTTTGGGAGAAGCACCCTGACTCTTCTTCTGTGAAGCCATGCTGTTGTGATGGATGTAGTATGTAGTTTAGCATTGTTTTGCCAGGTCATGCCTGAATGAGACACTGCTTGTTCATAAAATGTGCTCTGCTCTTCAGTTCACAAGTATAGACGAACGCTAGCATGCTAAAGCTAAAAAGAAACTTTCACATCTTTATTGTGCACACCAGATAAACACCGTTGGTAGGGGAAAAATATTTGTGAATATTTGGATTTAATATTTGGTCAATCCTCCTTTGGCAGCAGTAACATCAAGCAAGCACTCCTGGTAACTGCAGATCAGATCTGCACAATGTTCAAGAAGAATTCCTTATAGAGCTGTTTCAGCTCAGCCATAATCTGGATGTCTAGTTAGAACAGCTCTCTTGAGGACATTACCCAGCATCTCTGAGTTAAGGTCTGGGCTCTGTCTTGCAGATTTTGTTTTTTAAGCTGTTCTATAGTAGAATCAATTCCATGTTTAGAGACCTGCTGCATAACCCAACTTCTACTGAGCTTCAACAGTTGGAAGCCCCCCCCCCCGACACAATATTGTAGAATATATAGATTAAGCTGGAAATTCATTTTTAGTTTGATTATATCAATAGGTACAGGCCAGGGGGGAGCAAATCAGCCCAAAATGTGGCTCACCCCACATTTCACTGCTGGGAGGATGTTGTCATATTGGTATTCAGTGCTCATTTTGTCATGTTGTGTATTCAGCCTTAGTTTAGTTCTGAACAAATTTTCCCTAGTACAGTTTTGGAGTGTTTTAGACATGCAACAGAGTGTTTTCATATGGTTTGGAGGCTGCATCTTCCATATGATATACAAATAAACGGATGTTAGCCAGTTATTGCTAATCCTTCAAGTGTTTTAACTTTGTTGAACATTCTGATGTGGACTTCGAGGACTGCTGGCTGGATTCCCACTTCTCAGGTAGAAACAGTTCTAAATCATCTCCGTTTACAGTGGCGCTTGTGATTGAGCCCTTTAGATGTTTCTATAATTAAATATTATAGAATTATCACCAGATTTCCACACAAGTCCTAAAAGTAGATAAAGAGAAACCAAACAAATATTTGCAAAAAATATTAGACATGGGCATTTATTTATTGAGGAAAATGTTCCAATAGTACATGTCTGTGAAAGCTGTGGTTATCTCACGCCTCGATTACTGCAACGCTGTGCTAACAGGCCTCCCAGCCTGCACTATTAAACCACTACAGATGGTCCAGAATGC
>BRDA01012489.1:125272-159015 GCA_036984385.1 Crenuchus spilurus | reverse complement strand
TACAACTCTAGTATTTTTCGCATTTGTACTTTCCCACTATTGTAAGTCACTTTGGATAAAAGCGTCCGCTAAATGCAATGTAATGTAATGTAATGGCAAGCGTTTAAAAATCTGGCATGACCCCCTTGTGTATTGATCTGTATACCAGTTTTACCAACTTCTGACTCCAGTTAGATTTTTGTGGAAGTCATTATCTTAGGAATTCAACTACATCTACGCTGTGAATGATGTACGAGTGTGGACAAGAACAGTACATATTTTTGTAGTATTATTATAAACAGACTGTGTTTGGTCTTTATTGTAGTTTGGTTGAAGTCCAGTATCTTCTGGTAACTTTGTACATGAATTCTTGTAATTCCAAAGCGTTCACATACTTTTTTCTGTACAACAGGTTATTCATCATAGAGAAGAACCATTTAATCATGGAAATTCTTTGAGTTGTCATGTCTCTATAGATATAGTTGTTTCCTTTATTAAAGAACACTTGAAGAACCCCTTTTAAGAGTTTGTAATGTTGCCATTTGAAGAAGCAGAATTTTGTTATGACTGCTGTAATTTTCTAAGTGACAAGTCTTTTGTGTAAAGGAGCCATTAAAGTCATGTCTGTGTGTCACATGACAGATTGGTAAGTGGAACTAAGGATATACAAAACATGTTAACACAAATCAAACTTGCCTTTGAGACACCCCCCGCAACCCCCCAGGCTGAGTTTGGTGTCAGCCCGAGAGTGATGGAAAAGGAATATTTAACTAAGACGAAAGAGTTGCAAAACAGTTATGTGCTAGAAGTGCTATGGTGCATTTAACTTGCACTCACTATTACACTGACCTCATTCATTCATGTCAAGTCCTTGTCTTTTTCAGTCAATGGATTTGTCTAGTTTTAGACAATGTACAGCCTTTTATTGACTTTGTGTTTAATATTTCAGAACCTTGTTGTTGGAAGGTGGTTCAGCTCGCTTGGATGAGTAGGCATCTATTTGTAAAATTAAGAGAGCGTTAGAGTGCAGTGCTTTACACTACAGTGCCACATCAAAAATTTAGAATTTTGTGTTGTTCATAATTTAATTCAGAAAGGTAAGCTATAATTTTAAGTTCATTGAACATAGTGACATATTTCAAGCCTTTTTGAATTAATGTTGATCAGTATGACTGAAAATTAGTCATCGAGAATCTCAAATTGTTAAAATACTTAGATTTTGCGTAAATTACTGTTGAAACAGTATCAACATTAAATCCAAAAAAGTCTTAAGATATCTCACTTTATAGAAATATGTTGGAGTAACTTTTTCTACAGTCCAGGGAAGGATTTCCTGTAGATTTTGGAGCATTTCTTTGAGGATTTGATTGCATTCAGCAACAAAATTGTTCATGAGGTCAGGATGTTGGCTGGTAACATCCCCAGCTTATCCCAAAAGTACTGGATGGAGCACCATCATTCTAGAGAACACAGTTCCACTGCTCCACAGCTCAATGCTTGGAGGCTTTATACCCCTCTAGCCCACACCTGGCATTAGACATGATGCCAAAATGTTAATGTTTAGTTCTATTCTATTGGCAATACTCTACAGGGACTAGACAAGCTGTGTGTGCATTTGTACGTGTGTGTCAGCAATGGCTGCAACTTTAAAGTAACTGAACTGGTGTCGACATGTGTTGTATGTGTAGTTTAAGAGGAATTCTGGACCATTCTCCTTTACAGAACTGCTTTAGCTTAGTCATATTCTGACATCTAGTGTGAATGTCTCTCTATTTTCCATTATTAAATGGACTTCAGCATACCACCGTCATTCTTCTCTTAGTAGTTCATGACTAATTCCTTTGGAGAGGAAGCACAGTTGATGTCTGCACCTCTTTCAAACCAAAATAGGAATTAATTCTTGGTATGTTAGAAGGTTGTATGTAATGCTGACCTTTTCTCCTACCCTGTGATGACTTTTCCACTGCTGTCCTTCAAGGACTAATGTGTTTTTGGCCATGTCGTGTGGAATTGCACCACATCCCATGGTTCTCATTTTGGACTAGTCATGTGACACTGTGTGTTGGGAATAATGTGCAAATTAATTAGATGCTGTGGTGTATTAAGGCCTTTAAGGGCCTTCTTTGTTCTTGGATGGAGAGTCCTCCTGTCCTAAATGGAAGTCATAGGAATCCTAGTTTCAGAAGGAAAAAACAACTTGACTCTTGATGTTGCTGTAGCTTGTGCAGAGCAGTTAATTCCTGTTTTTTTGTATTTGTATTTTAATGTGTTTATGCAGTCATAATTTTCACCCTTGTCATTATTGACATCTTAACTATTGTGTTGTCTTAAGGGTCAAAGATGACGTCCCACTATGTTTGCCAGTAGAGAAACCCCTGTAATGATCTGATCAACTTGAAAGAAAACCACAATGGCAGGTGTGGTGTAATGAAGACTAATTTAGTACAATAGATTTGAGGTTTTATTTTATTTTAGGGGTCACTTTACAGAATGTTAAGGCTATATGGGTTAAAAATGGGGTCATCAGAGAGTTTGGGAACTGAGTTGGTGACCGGGGTGTTCGCTAGTAAGTTGTGCTGTTAAACAATAATATGATTATACTTCACTTCCTCTTGCAGTGTCCACTTCTCCTTTAAAGCAGAACTGGAGCTGAATGGAGAAGTTTGCTGCATAGTTTGAGACAATGTGGGCTGTGCCTTTTTCCACACTGCCTGTTTTGTAACTGTAAGTGATGTGTTCAGGCATGCTAAAAAGCAGTACGCCTCCAAATTTGTCGTTGGAGAAGGATTTTTGCAATCAGATTTGATCATGCCTCAGTTGGGGCCGGATAAGACTGGGTGTGTCAAAGCCTGTATTTCAACATCTGTGTGTGTGTGTGTGTACGTGTACATACCTTGTGTTATGCAATCTGAAAACTGAGTGATGTATGATCTGGCTACAAGCCATCAAGGACTTGTCTGAAAGGCAAATATCCGGGTGCTTGAACAAGAGCAATGAAGCTAATTTTTGTTTCTTTTTTTTTTTTCCTCTTCGTCCTGGAGCCATGCGGTGCCACATCAAAAAAAATTAATATTGTGCAAAAGTTCATTGTTCATTATTTAATTAAAAAATGTAAACTGTGATTTTTATATTCATTACACAAGGTGACATTACTAGCCTTATTTTGTTTTACGATTGATAAGACTTACAGCTCACAAATATGAGAAATTTCCCTTTGAGTTGATAAAATATGACCTTTTTGAATTAAATTATGAACACAATTTTTTTCTCATTTTTGTAGATGCAATATTAAATTATGACCTGTATAATGTAAGCAGCATTGCAAAATTAGAGACCAACAAAGAGTGCCAGCATGTCTGGAAAGAGTGCTAGCACATGATCAAAGTTAACTCGCTTGCATTCAAAACTAGACATCCCTACACAGTAAATCTGCCAGTGTTAAATCAACACTATTAGAGTTAAATTAACACTGAGAGTGTTACGTTTTGACACTCTCAGTGTTAAATTAACTCTAATAGTGTTGATTTAACACTGACAGATTTACTGTGTAAATGACTTCTTATGAATCAGTGTTAACACATAATTTCATTTTATTTCTGCTCATAGATTCATATGTAAGCAGGTGTAACAGGAAGAAAACCCAACTTTCTGCATGAGCGCCTATGGTGAGGAATGCTGAAATATACTGTAGAACCTGAGAGAGATAAACCACTCCCAGTGTTCTGCTAGAATGCAGATAAAACCAGGTCATACAAGGCTTCAGTGAGGGGAAGTAACACAGGCTTTGTTGTGCACAATGAAAACAATACAAAAAAGGTGACCTGGTACTAACTGGTTAATGAGATGTCAATGTACGTATGTCTTAAATAGTTCCAGTCACCTAGATGTAATATTGTGCTTTGGAGCTATATCTGCTGTGTAATACAGTAGTATGTAGTTGTGGTTGGTTTGTATTTAGTTCATGGGTGTCTGGTTGCTGATTGGTCTAACTCATCTACAGATTCTGTTTTACAATTTAATTCCTCCGCTTTTACACAGTCAGATTGAGATTCTGATGACTGATGATGGTTCTTGCAGTATCATCATTTTTTTTTTTATCTATCTAAAAAAAAAAAATTATTAAGGTTGGCGCTGCACAAGCGGCTGCCCTGCCAGCAGTGCTGGACCTGAATTTCCCGCAAGGGGTTAATAAAGTATATATCTATCTATCTATCTATGATATATACAGTGAATGATCTTCATTTGAGCATGCTCAACTTTTAATAATTTTATGTTGAAATAGATCAGAAGTTTGATAGAATATTATTATTATTATTATTATTATTATTATATATTTGTGAGTGGTAAAAGTATGTGAACCTTTGTTTTCAGTATCTGATGTGACCAACACCCCCCCCCCCTTTTTTTTTCATTTAGAATTCACTGATATAATTCAGAATTCATTGTTCCGTCCTGGCCCAGATGCAGCAAAATGGGACCCAAACCATGATACTACCACCACCGTGTTTCACAGATGTGATATTTTTATGCTGGAATGCAGTGTTTTAATTTCTCCAAACATAAAGATAAGATTAGATTTTCACATATTTTTGCCTCTCACAAATGTCGTATTGAATCATTTTCCTCAATAAATAAATGACCAAGTATAATTTTTGTCTCATTTGTTTAACTGGGTTCTCTTTTTCTACTTTTAGGACTTGTGTGAAAATCTGATTGTTTTAATTCATGTTTATGCAGAAATGTAGAAAATTCTAATGGGTTCTCAAACTTTCAAGCACCACGATAAATTATTGGTCAAACATTCAGTACATTTCTTGTAAATAATTATTAAAATCGTAAATTAATGATTTGCTGCAGTCACATTATAGTTCACAAACCTAGTAGTGCAGCTCCAAAAATGGTCATTTGTGGTAATGGTTTAATCCAACAGGGTAAACTGTCAATTTTTATATTCATTATATGTAAAGTGACATTTTTCAGACCTTTTTGGTTTTATTGTTGATACTGTTTGAATACTAATTTACTGAAACTCCAAATGAAACATTCTAAGCTACACTGATAAAGAGTCAAACAAAAGACTTAAAATATCACTTTGTGTAATGAATATAAAATATATGACCATTCTACCTTTCTGAAATGTTATGAAAATAACTGAACTTTTTCACAATATTTTATTTTTTGAGATGCGCTGCTAAGTATGCAAATAAAGGCTTGTTTCTCTTGCTGTGCTGATGCCACCTGCTTCAGTAGGCTGGAAGCTTAGACAAGTATTTCAGTGTGTGGTATAGAATGTGATACGACTGCCCTCTGGACGTGGTTAGGTTATAGTGGAGGGGAAGTTGGTGTGTGAGTGTTTTAGCACATTTTTTAAATCCCTGCACCAGGCCGAGCCCATTTATGTTGGTGTAGCATACAATGGTGCATTCAGATCCCAGCATGTAGATCTCAGAACACAGCTCAGTGGTGGGTAGAGGCATTTTGAAATGGATTAGCGCTGTAATCTGGGACAGTGCAGATTACGGAATCCTTTTCATGGGCCTGCCCTTGTGTCATGTGACCAAGAGACAAATGGATCCTCGTTTACCTTGAAAGACAAGATGGATGGAGGGGGCAGGGCATGATGCAGAGCCCAGAGCAGGAGAAGACGACTGCATCAGTGTATTCATCCATTTATAAGACGCTGCTTTTGTGAGCAAGCTTGTGCTGGAAATGATTGCTGTTCTGCCATTAAGATTACAGCTGGGAGCCACGGCATCGTGACTGAAGTCCTTTGCTGCAGAGAGGTAACTCATAAATGTGACGTTCGCTGCTGCCTTGGCCTGTTTGTCATGTGAGCCAGGGAAGCCACCACACGCACATTTATACCACAGAGATAAAGCTGGAGGAAGAAGAGAGGACAAAACAATGCGGTGAACAGCACATGGGCAGTCACATGCAATCAGTTGTCATTCTGGAAAATCCTTGAGTTTTGGCAGGATGGAGTCTATGGAGGAATACAAGTCACCATTTAATTTTGAGCAAGGGGTTAACACCAGCTACCTCTATCTGTCTCCCAATGAGAACTTCACTCCAACCAGCTCACCAGTACTGCCATACAGAGGTAACGTGTGTGTGTGTGTGTGTGTGTGTACTATATCGAGTGTGAACTGGCATATATCAATTCACTGTAAAGGAAAAGGTTCAACCAAACATGCAAACATAGCTACCAATGAATGGAAGTTACTTGCCACCAATTAGCATGGGTCCATTTTCCTAATATTAATTGAGGCTTTTCACTTTTGTTCACTGTTTACAGCATCCTCTTTTTGACTTATACAATGCAGATTGTGACTCACTTCCATTTCACTTCCATTTGTTGTTTTTTATTATTCCATTAAAAGAATATTTCTCACAGAAATTATTTGTCTACAGTGGTGTGAAAAAGTGTTTGCCCCCTTCCTGATTTTTTATTCTTTTACATGTTTGTCACACTTACATGTTTCAGATCACCAAACAAACTTAAATATTAGAGAAAGATAACACACGTAAATACAAAATGCAGTTTATAAATGAAGATCTTTTATTAAGTGAAAAAAGAAATCCAGACCTATAGGGCCCTGTGTGAAAGTGATTGCCCCCTAAAACTAATAACTGGTTGGGTTGGAAAAAGTGATCCCTCACCCCCTCCCTTTTTTTATTAATGCAGTTGAGTAAATTTCCAGAGCTGGTGGAATGTTGGTTTTTGGGTTACTTTAAAAATGACCAGCAAAAAACATATAGTACTACTATAGGGCTACAAGTTTATAGCCCATGGTTGTACATATTTTTGTCCTTCTGGCCCCCAACAAGAAATGTTTGGACACCCCTGGCTTAAGAGAAACAAAATTAAGACTTTGGAGTGGCCTAGTCAGTGTCCTGACCTTAATTCGATTGAGATGCTGTGGCATGAGCTTAAAAAGGTGGTTCATGATTGGAAACCCTCCAATGTGGCTGAATTACAACAAAAGATGAGTTGGGCAAAATTCCTCTAGAGTGCTGAAAAAGACTCATGGCCAGTTATTGCAAATGATTGATTGCAGTTGTGACCCAACCAGTTATTTTATAACCAGTTATTTAGGATTAGGGGGCATCACTTTTTCACCCATAGGCCTGTCAGTTTGGATTTCTTTTTCCTTTACTAATAAAGACCTTCATTTATTAAAGGTATTTTGTGTTTACTTCTGTTAACTTTGTCTAATATTTGTTTGGTGATCTGAAACAAATATGACAAACATGCAAAAGAATAAAAAATCAGGGGAGCAAACACTTCTACACACCACTGTGGTTTTCAACTTGGTTGATCAGTCAAGTGTCAGTGTTTGGATTCCAAAGTTTTGCTTCTTTAGAACTGTAGCTGCAAGGCTAACATTGCTAACAAACACTAGAAGTCAGTATTCACATAAATAGCCGAATTATGTCATCAAAATAAACAAAATGTCTCTCAATCTGCTCAAACCACATTCAGATCTTAAATATGGTTGCACATTTTTGCTTAAACACAGTATAACTTACAGTGAGCTATAAAAATTAAACTTTTGGATTGATGGTGATGGTCATAAATAAGGAGGAATCTAATCCAAGATCAGTCATGTACCAGCCCTGCTGCTGTCTGCAGTGGTTGTCTGAACTAAAAAATGGAATAAAACCTCACTGTTACAGATGTGTTATGTCCTAAAACACATTGACTAGTCTGTGAAGCTTTAACATCTGGATGCAGTATGAGCAGGTAAAGATATATTTTGGTGATATATTTTGACAGACCTGGGCTATTTGGGTGGCAATTGGTGTTGCAGCAATGCTAGTCTTCCAGCTCCTTTTCAAGCTAAAGAAGTTAAATTTGGGCTCAAACATGTCTTGGCTGATCAACTACATCTGGTATTAGTGGAAAATTGAAGTGAGGGAAGAGAGTGATCCTAGGAAGGATGTGTGGTTGCTTGATGTAGTTGGAGAGATACCGCTCCGCTGCTGTCAGCTCCTATCAGATGCAAATGACAGCCAGGTGGCATTACTGTTCTAAGGACTGCATTCACCAAGACCCACACAAGACCAATCTCTTCAGATGCTTTATAATGCTCTAGTACCACAGTTCTCAAAGTGGGTTCCACCACATATAATCTGTGGTCCACAAATGATTTCTTGTTAAATTACATGGTGGGGTACAAATTGTGCGCCGTGTTACATTCAGAATAGTGTTGTTATCGTCATTTCCATGTTTTTCTAAGCCAAAGCCTATATGTGTGAGCCAGTTTCCTATAATCTCTGCTACTGTTTAACTGCTATATCACCTTATTCTTACCAATCAAAATTATTTAATATAACTTTTAATTACATTTTAATTTAATAAAAAAAAGTTTAACCATGGACATTAAACTATTTTAATAAAAAAATTAATACATTTTATTTGTATTACACTGAAACAGGTTCCTGGGTTTGAAAATATAAAATTTAGATCAGGACTTGTTGCTCCACTACATTCACCTGGTCCATATACCATTGAGACAGCTTCAAAGGGATTCTGCTGAAACACCAATTTGCCAAGACAATTCAGCTTTCTGTCTTTATTTAGAACTACTGAAGCAATACTACAAGGCATAATCTTCCTTCTTCATGACACCATCTACTTTCTAAAGTGCAACAGTCCCTTTACCTGCAGTACAGCTATACAACATGTTGTGACCACCTCCATGTTTCACCATGGGGATGCTGTACTTTGGATAAAAAACTTCACCTTTTTTTCTCTATACAGTGATATGAAAGTTTGGGCACCCCTGATAATTTTCACGGTTTTCCTTTATAAATCATTGGTTGTTCAGATCAGCAATTTCAGTTAAATGTATCATATAGCAGAGAAACACAGTGATATTTGAGAAGTGAAATGAAGTTTATAGGATTTACAGAAAGTGTACAATAATTATTTAGACAAAATTAGGCAGGTGCATAAATTTGGGCGCCCTTGTCGTTTTATTGATTTGAATACCTTGAATACATTTAGTATGTGAAAATGTGAAATGTTGAGTTTGAACATCTTTAACTGATATTTTAAACATAATTACAAAAGTTGCTCTATAGATCCAGGTCATTGTTTGTGCCAGGGAATAGATATGGTAACTTAAATTGGACAAACATTTGAATAATTCCTGATCCTGGTAGACTTATCCATGATCCTTGTCACCATTGTAATGTAGTTGGGCCACCAGCAAGCCTATATTGGAAAAGGACGTTCATCTAAAGCACACAAAACTTACACATTCGTCATTTTCAGTTCATTCAGTTAAAGTTTTTGGGTAATTATATTTATTTATTAAATATATATATATATATATAAAATACAAAATATTATATAATACATATTATATTGAGTTTAGTCATTTAATATTGTATGCTATTGCATACAAAAGCTGTGGTTTTCCAGATTAGAGAACATGAGGTCTGAATAAAGCCCTTCTCTAATGGTCCTAGCCTCATATATTATGAAGTCAATCAATAGTAATTTACTTGTTTGATTGTACTGGCACTTGTTTTAGCTGTAAAGAACATTCCTTTTTAACGACATGCAATTACATTACTCTCCTGACATTCTTCCTGGCGCCTGTATTTTTCTGTTTATGTAGACTTGCTTTAAAAGCAAGTGTACAGCAAAGGACGCTAATGTTACCAGTATACAGCTCAGCAAAGAACCTCCTTCCTAATGATTTTCATTTGTGGAGGCTCTGTTTACAGGCACAGTTATGTTATGAATTTTTGAAAATCATTCCAGATATGTAGCACATTAAAGTATGAAGCTTTCTTTGCTAAATTTGGAAGAAAACAGTTTAAGGAATAAGCACTTGCATGAAAGGAAGGTTGAGTTTCAGAAGAGCCATGAGCCAGGAGTGATCTCAGCTGCACTGAAGTGGGAGTAAATAGGGAGGAGATTCTTTCCCTGTAGCTAAAGTGGGTCATTTTACTGAAATACCAAAAAGGTGTGCATGCTGAACAGTATGAAGGAAAAACTGCAAGCGCTTAAGAAACTGGACCTCATTCTCCTTCATTTCTTCCAGCTTATTTCAAGATTGCATAAAGTCATGGCAGCTTAACTCCATAACACTACTCAGTGAAAATTTGGTGGACCTTATTTGTGTAATGACTGCTTGAGGATGATTGAGTAGGATGTAACTCCCCCAGTTGGTCCAGAAATATCTCCTAAGAAGTTAACCAAAGTTCCTCCTCAATTTTCTAAAATTATTACAGTGTAGGATTATATTTAATACCTGCATGCTATTTCTATGATGCCTCTTCATGTTTGTGCTCTTCCTCATTAGCGATGGGAGGACGGGGTTGCTTCGAATTGGAGTTCAGAAGTTTTGTTGCTCTTAACACTTTCAAATGAACAATCGTCATTGTCATAATTATCAGAGCTTTTAATTTCCATAATGGTTTCTTCCCAGCATAATTTTATTCTGTTATTTAAAGTAATTTTGCAGCATTCCTATTAAAAATTATTTTGAACATTTCAAAGGCCAACTGGGATCTTCAAATTATTTTAAAAAATGTCAAAAATGGAGATAAGATTTTGTAGTGATAAGCACTTCTTGATTGGCATAGATGAATGGAATCTTGCGAGGTCAGCAGGTTTTGTGATTGTGATGCACATTTAGGAAATATTTTATTTTGGCAGATTTTTGTTACTGCCTTCTGTCAAATAACATGTAAACGGGTAAATGTACCTTTTTGTTTTATAGCATAATTTTTATTCATTGTGCTAAACAGCCAGTTGTTTATTTAAAATATAGCACTTTGTTATTTAAAGAATTTCAAATTCCACCTTGTTTAAAAATTATTGTTTATACTGGAAATGTGTAGATAGTGGAAACATACTAGTGTTAATTTAGGCCACCGTATAGAAAGGCTATTATATATCTGCCTAAAAAAGCCAGCAGCCACTTAGTGTATGAAAAAGAAAGAAAGAAATAACCATTAAAATGGGTGTACTGTATCCCTTTTACTAATGAGTTTGTAAGGAGTGCTGTGAGATGTAATACTTCTTGCACTCCACACTGAGTGAGCAGCTGTATTACTATTTCAGTCAGGATGGATGTCTTGCCTTCATGCCAAGTAAAGCTCAGTAGCTTTTGAGCCTCTAGCATGGCTCGCAAACCATGCTCATGCTCTTATAGGATGTTCAGGAATACTTCTCCACATTCTGTTACATGTACATTGCTGTTATCTTCTAGTTATTTTGATTGACAGTGCTGCAGCTTTTTTGTCTTCTTTTCTTCCTGTCAGTCAGCCTTCTGAAAGACTCCATTCTGGATTTTTAGATTTGTGGCCACGTCAGTAGAGCATCCATGATTAACAGTACCATATAAAAGTGTGTCCTAACCCAATGTGTGTGTTTGTACGTGTTCTTCTGTCTACCTTCTCAGAGCCTCTTAGGTTCAAAGTCTGACACTTTCTGTCTTTGAGGCCTTAGTCATCAAATTTTTAAAGTTTTATTCTGTGTTTCAGAACTTCTAACATCTTTGTTTAAAACAGGGATCTTCAACTATTTTCTGTAGGGCTGTTGTCTAGGTGTGTTGAGCAGGCATATCATCTAAAGATGCAAGATTCGGCCCTCCAGGACCAGATTTGAGGATACCTGATTTAAAGGAAGCTTAACTATGCCATATAAAACATTTTAAACATTAATATGGCAGCAAACATCTAATGTAGTTGAGTAAAAGAGTCCTAAGCAGAGACACACCCTCTGTATGTTGTTCTGTGCTCTTTGTTTTCATAGCCGGTCCGGCTGCACATGCACGTTGGTCTCGCCCTTTGGAAACGTTGACCCTCGAACGTTTCTCTGGGCTTTGCAATACTGTGCTGAGAACACAAACGGAAGGAGGGAGGCAATGCTTAAGTGATGGGCCAGCCTAAATGTGAAGCATTTGTTTTGTTTTGAGATGTTGGTGCTCCAGTGTGACATTTAGTGATGGAAAGATCATATACAGAAGCTTTAAATCTTGCCAGTTTCAATGTTACTCTTATTGTTCCTTTATCTAAGACAGAGCCAAAGTGTGTCTGGTTTATGTGTCTCTCTACAGGTACTCAGAGAACAGACATCCCAGAAGTGGGTGAGGATGCTGTAACCACCGTTGAGCCGACTCCCTCTAGCATTACCCTTACTGAAGAGGAACAAGAGGAGTTACGCAATGAACTGGCCAAGGTCCTTCATTGAGTCCTTCAGTGTTTCAGGCTGCTTATTACAAATTCTGTTTTTCCATTCCAATGAATGGAGAAATGGGTTGAGGACTTCAGCTTGCAGCTAGAGGATATAATGTGCATTGTTCAAGGTTACACTGATAGCCTCGCTCAATGTCAGTCTCTTTAACTGACCTAGTTGTGAGTAATTGACATTGCATTGTAATGTTGAAGCCTTTGGGCAGCTCTGTAGTCCATTTATGGATTTCAGAAGCTTGAATAAACCTATTTTACAATAGGTACCAAGTTTGCTTCTCTTCAGCATTGTAATAATTAAAATATGTGAAGGTCATTATGTAGATGTTGCACAAAAAAAAAAAAAAAAAATTATTTTTTAAAATTAGTCTTGCACTTCTCTGTAAAATGTCTTGCCTGTAGGTAAGTTTTGGATTCCTTTGCTCTGCAGGTGGAGGAGGAGATCCAGACTCTGTCTCAAGTGCTGGCATCGAAGGAGAAACAGGTGGCGGAGATCAAGCGGAAACTGGGCATCACCCCACTCAATGAGCTGCGGCAGAACCTGACCAAGAGCTGGCAGGAAGTCACCACCTCCACAGCGTACGCATCCTCCTGTCTACCTGTGTCCTGTGGGCTCTGTCCTCCTGCTGATTTACAGGAACAGCTCCATCTGTCACTGGGCTGCACACACTGCATTCTGCTGCATTTACAGATGAATGTATACAAACTGAATGGAACGAAGCCAATGTGATACTTGACCTCTTGATCCCTAGATTAATCTTAAGATTTATTGTTCACTAAATATTTGGATTTAATCAGCCATTTCTTTAAAACTAAGATATGGGTAACAGTCCAAAAAGTAATGCAGCATTTAAGAAATGCATGATTGCAGTGATCTTTTTATTGTTTTTCACATACTACACTACTCTAAATGGAGTATTCATATGCTCTATAAATTAAGTTCCCTTTAAGTACAGACAGTGTTTATAGTGTGCTTAGTAAAGCCTGTGGTGCAGACATGCTGGTATTGGTCATCATATTGATTTTCACTTTTGGTGATTGGCAGTTAATTGGAATGCATGTGATTTGTTTCACATTGTAAACAAATGACCCTTTTGGTTTAAGTGTTTTACACTTGTTTAGTACTAGTGCATCTCCAAAAATGAGAATATTGTAAAAAAAAAGTTTCATTTTGTTCATAATTTTATTCAAAAAGGTAAACTGTCTTACATTTACATGGGAAGTGACATATTTCAAACCTTTTTAAAAAAAATTTATACTGCTTAAATAGTAATTTACTCAAAATGAAATAATCTGGATTATTGAATAAAAGTGTCACTTTTATGGATTCTAAATTGAAACTTTAGAGATATTAGTAATAGTACACTCCTTTTATCTTATATGCAGATATAGGAGGACTTCAGAAACGCTGTCCCAGGCAGGACAAAAGGCTACAGCAGCATTCTCCAGTGTGGGCTCAGCCATCAGCAGAAAGCTGGAGGATGTCAAGTAAGACAAAACAGGCAGAGAGAGCCTGATTACGATAACATAACTGAACACAATACCTATAGATAACATGATTTACTAACCAATTTGTACTAATCTCTGTATGGCATAAACATTATGTTAGCAGTAAATAATGGGAGAATGGAGCTTTGTTTTCTCTGTTTGAGCTTAGCAGTGGATCAGTCCTATTGTGATCAGCAATAATGGCCCTCGCATTGTTCCAGCATCATTTTGATAGAGTTCATTCTTTATGCGGTTGTTTGCTAACGTGGTCTGTGACGTTTGCAGATTACAGTCATTTCCCAATGTCTTTAGGTAAGATTACCTTGACTAAGCTGGTCATTTTGGAAGGAGCATTGATCAGTAGTGTGATAAACTCATTTCAGTGTGAATAGCTTATTCCCTAAACCCTAAAACCTTGCATTGATGTAGGTGCATGCTTTTTCACTACATCTCTTCAGGTTTTGTTTGTGCATGATTGGTAAGCTCCTTGGACCAAAAAAACCTTGCATGTTTAAGGTGGTAGTAACTTGGATGATCTTCGAGTGAATGACAGGATTCATAGACTGACAATGTATCGTTTGATGTGTGGAAAGTTAGTCATAAAGCAGATGTTAATGATGGGCAAAAAGGAGTGATTGCATTTGAGTGTGGCGAAGGTCAGAGTGTGAAGGAAGTGGCTGAATTTGCAGGTGTATTGAAGTGTATGATCATTTGAATCTACCAACAAAAATCCCAAAAGGTGAAAACTGACAGACAGGAAACGCAGCGGGTCTCATGGCTTATGAAGGAAAATCGTTTCCAGGCCAGAATTGCTTCTAGATGTCAACACGGGTCCTTCACAACCAATTTGTGAAAGACACTTTTTGCGCATCATTAACATCTCGTTTTCTACACATTGAACAAGACAGCACTGTACCACCTCTCCTCAATCCCACCATACACTAGGGCTGCCACAAACGATTATTTTTATAGTCGACTAATCACCGATTATTTTTGCGATTAGTCGACTAATCGGGTCATACGTTAATTGAATATAAAACATACATCTTATTGCACTAGAATGCAGCTGTTATTATATAACCGTCATTAGATTTCAGCTATATGCTAACTACAAATAAAAACAATTAAGATCATAGTTCATTAAACCTTTAATGAAATATGCAGCTTGTTGCAACAAACAATTATTTGTTTAGCATAAAGTGTAAACATAGCACTGAAACATAACGTTAGCATTAGCATTAGCATTCCTATTCAAACACATGACTGTTATAACGTTACAGAAAACACATGAATGTGTTCTAAGGCTAATGAATCAAATCGTCATCACTAATAACTTTTACAGCTATAAATATGAGTAAGCAGCAAGTTAACTCTCTGTTTACGCTCTGTTTAGCAGCTAACTAGCAATTTAGCTTAGCGAGATAACGGTCCCTCTTCATCATTGTCACAATCAGGCACAACATCTTCCTTTTCAGGTGCTCGTGCATCACAGTTGTGCTGCCATGGAAGGCAAGTTCTGCACACGTTTCTCTTTCATTTTCTTAAAATGATCTTGGCCCACTCTTTTGAGCTCCGTCGCGGGTACTCTTTTGAGCCTGTCTGTATATAACGTCCTGTGACGTCATCCACGGGCTACCCCGGTTATCACTACTGCGCATGTGTGTCAAGGACAGAAAGGAAGATGCGGCAGTAAAAGGTGAGTACGCAGTAGTTTGGAGAGAAAACGAAAGTAAAAACAAAAACAAAAACGACGCATCGACTATTAAATTAGTTGTCGACTATTTTAATAGTCGACATAATCGTGACTAGTCGACTAATCGTGGCAGCCCTACCATACACCTGCAGTTATTTATAACCTGATCATCCTCATGCAACATCATCTGCAGGAGCCTTAAGTTACTACCACCTTAAACTGCAAGATGAATATTTGTGTGTTATTTTGTAAGTTTATTAAGGAGTCGTATAGGTTGCATGTTATTGATGATTGTTTTTTTGAGAAGTCTTGCTTGTGAAATCTTAGTAAGAACATGTAGAGTACTTTCCTTTATTTGCTGTATATTCACAACACAGCTTTTTCTACAGGGACTTTTCTCTGAGATTATCTTTTTCCACACTCCAAAAGCAAAGCCTCTTCTCTGAATCTTGATTAACACTCCAGTAGTCTGAGTACACATGAGCTCAGTATAACCCCATTGAATCTGATGTAACCCATGTGAGTTGGGTTTGATCTTCCTCTTTTAAATATGTGACTGACCACAGAGCCGAAGCACTGATCCTCTGCACAAACACATTTAAACCCTTCTCTTTTCTGCCAGTTCACGCTCACTGACCTGATTATTCTAACCAGGAAAATGATTTTTTCCAGAACTGGTGTAATCTATGTTACACTACAGATCATGTTGCCTTGAACCCATTGTGGATTAAAGTCTTACCCACAAAGCTGATTCTTTTTCAGCATCTGTATTCCCTTTGATTGCAAAAAAATGTAAAACAGACTGTAGCTCTTCTTTCTTCCTTTGACTCTTATTCTCTCTAAAAGCTCTGAAACTTGCATCTAACCCATTTCTCTCCTCTTCCTTAATGCTCACTGATAGTATACGATCCATACAGCATTCTGCTAGCATGCCTGTGATAAGGTAAGGCTTCTCTCATAATGCCTGCCACACTCACTCTCTGGCGTAAATGTTAGGAAGGACTTTTGTTCCAGGATAGACATTCTGCCATGTTTCTCCTTCTCATAGCTAGTAGGTGGAGTGTTATTAGGCACTGCGGTGGAATCAGGACAATGTTTGCTACTTTGTTTGAAATCCATGTTCAGTCTGTGTTTAATACTGAAGACCTCACACCCTGAATGTCTCATGCTTTACAGGAACACTCCCACCTTCAAGTCGTTTGAGGAGAAAGTGGAGAATTTAAAGGTAAAAGGATGTGCTTGTAATGTAACATTTTCAGATGTCTGTTGTTTTTAGTTATTTCCAAGGCTTTGATGTAAATGTTTTGTCCCCTGCTTAAAAAGTATAATGCTTGTCATTTTTTAAGGAAGACTTAGCTTTTAAAAATGTTTATAATAGCCTCCTAAGACCCGAACATGGCATGGCATGCATTCTTTATTTCTCTTTGCTATTTGGGCTGATTGGCACCTGATTAGTGTAAAAACAAAGAATTATCTTTTTACATGATGATTTCTGAGGTGGTAGTATAGTGGCCTCATAAGAGGACACCAGGCCATGATCTAAATGATATTGATCTAAACAACCCAAAATGTGATGTCCACATATGTGGACATGCCAGGTCCTAGGATGATAGATGAGCTTCTGTTTTTGTTGGTTTGTTTATTATTATTATTAGTAGTAGAAGTAGTAGTAATGTAGTAGTAGCAGTAGTGTAGTAGTAATGTAGTAGTAGCAGTAGTGTAGTAGTAATGTAGTAGCAGCAGTAGTGTAGTAGTAGCAGTAGTAGTAATGTAGTTGTAGTAGTAGTAATGTAGTAGTAGTAATGTAGTAGTAATGTAGTTGTGGTAGTAGTAGTAGATGTAGTTGTAGTAATGTAGTTGTAGTAATGTAGTAGTAATGTGGTAGTAGTAATGTAGTAGTAGTAGTAGTAGTAGTAGTAATGTAGTTGTAGTAGTAGTAGTAATGTAGTTGTAGTAGTAGTAGTAGTAATGTAGTTGTAGTAGTAGTAGTAGTAGTAGTAATGTAGTAGTTGTAGTAGTTGTAGTAGTAATGTAGTAGTAGTGTAGTAGTAATGTAGTTGTGGTAGTAGTAATGTAGTTGTGGTAGTAGTAATGTAGTTGTGGTAATGTGGTGGTAGTAGTAGTAGTAATGTGGTAGTAGTAATGTAGTAGTAATGTGGTAGTAGTAGTAATGTAGTTGTAGTAGTAGTAATGTAGTAGTAATGTAGTAGTTGTAGTAGTAATGTAGTAGTTGTAGTAGTAATGTAATAGTAGTAGTAGTAATGTAGTAGTAATGTAGTTGTTGTAGTAGTTGTAGTAGTAATGTAATAGTAGTAGTAATGTAGTAGTAGTAATGTAGTTGTGGTAGTAGTAGTAGTAGTAGATGTAGTAGTAGTAATGCAGTTGTGGTAGTAGTAATGTGGTAGTAGTAGTAGTAATGTAGTAGTAGTAGTAATGTAGTTGTTGTAGTAGTAATGTAATAGTAGTAGTAATGTAGTTGTGGTAGTAGTAGTAGTAGTAGATGTAGTAGTAGTAGTAGATGTAGTTGTAGTAGTAATGTAGTTGTAGTAGTAGTAGTAATGTAGTAGTAGTAGTAATGTAGTAGTTGTAGTAGTAATGTAGTAGTAATGTAGTTGTTGTAGTAGTTGTAGTAGTAATGTAATAGTAGTAGTAATGTAGTAGTAGTAATGTAGTTGTGGTAGTAGTAGTAGTAGTAGATGTAGTAGTAGTAATGCAGTTGTGGTAGTAGTAATGTGGTAGTAGTAGTAGTAATGTAGTAGTAGTAGTAATGTAGTTGTTGTAGTAGTAATGTAATAGTAGTAGTAATGTAGTTGTGGTAGTAGTAGTAGTAGTAGATGTAGTAGTAGTAGTAGATGTAGTTGTAGTAGTAATGTAGTTGTAGTAGTAGTAGTAATGTAGTAGTAGTAGTAATGTAGTAGTTGTAGTAGTAATGTAGTAGTAATGTAGTTGTTGTAGTAGTTGTAGTAGTAATGTAATAGTAGTAGTAATGTAGTAGTAGTAATGTAGTTGTGGTAGTAGTTGTAGTAGTAATGTAATAGTAGTAATGTAGTAGTAATGTAGTTGTGGTAGTAGTAGATGTAGTAGTAGTAATGTAGTTGTGGTAGTAGTAATGTAGTTGTAGTAATGTGGTAGTAGTAGTAATGTAGTAGTAGTAATGTAGTTGTTGTAGTAGTTGTAGTAGTAATGTAATAGTAGTAGTAGTAATGTAGTAGTAATGTAGTTGTTGTAGTAGTAGTAAAGTAGTAGTAGTGGTAGTAGTAAATGCTATTAAGTTAATTCTGACTCCTGGTGACCTTATAGATAAGTGGTTCTCCAGAACATTGGGTTTTCAGATTTGTTTATGGCTTGTTCATAATTTCTCTGATTACATCCATCCAAATAAGAGAGCTGGTTATCTGGGCTTTTATAGTAGCTAAAAGATTTCAGTTTCTCCCTGCTCAAGAAGGGTTTCTTAATTAGCTCATTAGTGTTCAAATGTGCAGGGCAGTGCTACTCCAGGCCATGATTAAAACATTGTGCGCTACAGTATTGTTGCAAATCACAAAAAAAAACCACAAAACGTTAATTTAATTGATTAGACATATTGTTGAAAAGCTGTGTACCCAAACTTTAGGATATAGTGTTACTGTATGTATTGTATCTTATTACAGCCGTTTCATAGATAATCTCATTTCTGTAACTGACATTCTAGACTAAGATGAGTCCAACACCATCAACAAGCGAAGATGCTTCAGATGAAACGCCCAACGCAGATCCAGTGGCGGAGCAGCCAGAGGGCACGACTTTCCAGGGCCCTGACTCACACTGAGGAATGGCCACTCACCTCACTCCTCCATGCTTCCTTTCTTCCTCTTCTTCTCACTTTTATTCCTCCCTTCTCACATCATATGATATCAGAAAACCAAAACAAACACCCTGTTCTATTTTTCTCAACGTGCTTTAAACAGTCCATGATTCTGTTTACAGTGTATCGTTCATGCCCAGGTGGTTAACAAACCAAACATTTTCAGACATATTTTATGAGGGACACACAACAGCCCACTTTCTCAGATCTTTCTCTACACCTCTCACTTGCATGTGCTTACTGAGTCTCGAGGTTTCAGTAGTTATTTTGTCTTTGAATGTTGGCATGAGTCTAGTACATCTAAGGACCATGCATGGTAGCCCTACACTGGAGCTCATTGTGATGGAAACTGACCATTAGATGGAGATGGACATTAGCTTACACTGGCTCATGCCTCATATGTCCCTCTACTGCACAGAGTCTGTTCCTGACCCCCATCCTGACCCCTTTAAGTGGTTTCTGGTTAAAACAGATGAGGCTCAGCTGATACTCTGGGGTCAGTTTGCTCTTCCTGGGGTCAGTAACAAGGGGGAGGGAGGTCAGCAATGCTACCCTGCCCTTATGAATGACCTTTTTTAATGTGCGTTTGCTGTCAGGGATGGACAGCGAAGCTGTTGTTTTGAAGGTCAGATGTGATCTGTCTGTATAGATGCCCTGCATTTCCTGTAATACTACCCGGATCTTTGGTTACCAAAACTAGAATAGCATTTAAGGACATACCTCATAGAGTAAATTAGATCGTTGTTTTGAAAAGTGAAGATATTTTCTTTATTGTTCACTTTTTTTGTTTAAAGGATTTAACGTTTAGGTTTTGACATGACATGTCATAGGTTCTCTTGAAATCTAATGCCAAAAATATAGCATGACCGCATCAGCTTTTGTGAATGTTACAGCCAGTGTATCTGCTAGTGTGACCTAATGCTGCATGAAAGATGTAACATTGTAGAATTGCAGTGTTTAAAAGAAGCCAAATGTACATGTGGAAGTCAGTTCTGTAGAAACAAATATCCTAAATATAAATATCATCCAATTGCCAAAAGTAAACAAGAGTTTCTAGCCTGTAGTTGCTGCCAAAAAATTGTTCATAATTTAATTCAAAGTGGTAAACTATTTATTCTACATTCATTACAAGTAACATGGCATTTCAAGCCTTTTTGTTTTTCGGAGTTTGGTTTATGGCTCATGAAATTCAGAAATCTGGGATCTCAAATTATTAGAATATTTAATTTGGAGTAAATTCCAAAATTAATAAATATTTAATAAATATTAAAACTAAAAAGGTTTGAGATGTTACTTTACATGTAATGCATGTAAATGACAGTTTACCTTTTTGAATGAATTTATGGATACAACATTCACAATTTTGGAGATGCACTAGTTCATCCAAAATGTAAGTCAAAATTGGTGTAAGAGAATACTAACTATAGTGAATTCTGGAAAACATCTAGCTGCTTATTCCTGAAGCTCCTTGTTAGATCTTGGAGTTAACTCACCAATGCTGGAGACCTATAAGTGTCATAAAAACCTTCGTTTTGTTTTGTTGTGCTTAAGACGTGAATTTAGGAGATTGTGTCATTTCACCATCAAAGTCCATATGTGTTGCGTGCTGGTCACTAAGCTAACAAGCAGCTTTGAGCGTGGTCCCACTGCCTGGACTTGAGAGATGCTTGTTTAACATTATTTAAATGTCTTAATTTCAGCTCGCATGTAGTCAGACGTCGACATAAACACAGTTACAAGTTAGACTCATGTACGTTTGATGCTGGAATAGAGGAAATGTATGGCCTGGGTAGTGGGTTCATTGTTCTATAATAATTGCAAGGATTGGGAATGTTAGTCATTATTTAAAAGCACTACACATTAGAGTTTAGATTTTATATCTGCCCTACGTGTTCTATATATCCAAATTATTCAGGTGACAAGTTTAATATTATTTTACATTCCAGCTTTATTTTGTGCTAACAAAGGAAAAAATGGGGTATTGATATTTTTTCACGTTGTAATGTAAGTAGAAATATACAGATGCATATTTTAATAAACTATAATAATAGTTGAAGAAGAGGTTAACCATAGTTCTAATCTTGGTCCGGCAGGTGTTTTTCTGTCAGTACACAATATTTGTGTAACACTAACAGCTTTTGCTTCAAAGCTGCTGTATCACAAGGTATTGCTTTATTTGTTATGAAATTATATTTTTGAAAAGCCCCTGTATGGAGGTGGTGATTTTCCAGCATGTTGTATAAGAAATGTTCATTTTCTTTCTTTGTTTGCAGTGTTTGACTGTGACTTCTGTATTGGAATGATAGTTAAATGACTTAAAATATGAAAATAAGTTGCATTTACTGCATTATTTTACACTGCGTGTTAGGAGGAATTGGTGCCGTTGATTAATGAATGACAAACCTCACAGATTCTGGAAGAAGTTACACTTCCACAAGGTTCCCTCTCCAAAAGTTAAGATCCTGTGTTTGTTGATTTGATCATTTGTTCTTACCTTTCTCTCAAGGAAGGTTCCTTTAAACTGAATCTGTAACAGGGGCTTTGTTTAGGATGTGCCTCTTTGTTTTTTTTCACACCTGCCAGCTGGGAAATGCTCTTTCTGATATCAGACTGGCAACAAAAACAGCTCAAACGTGCTCTTTGCTCATTTGTATGTCTGCTGCTAAATAAAACAACAGTTATATATTCAGTGTACTTGAATGGTTACTAACAACTGTCATTGTGCAGCTGCACTACTTCTAATAAACACTAGATGGTGCTCTAAAACAACAATACCTACAAGCAGACCCATCTACTGGCCTGATTGGTTTGAAGGTCTGCTGCAGTCCCATTCATACACTTTACTGCTGCTTTTGACTGAAGGGCACATCAGGGGTGCTTGGACAACCCCCTCCCATCAAAAAAGGTTGTAAACTTTCATTGTGTTCAGCTCTCATTTTTGAAATATTGAGCCTGGTGGTAACAATGGAGGTGGCTCTTCAGCCTATAGTATCTGCAGCTTTGGTGGCCATGTTTGTTTACATACTATATGTGCAATGCATAAGGAGTGACTGGCCTACTGGCCAATCAGAAGCCTAGATATGAGAGACTAGTGTATGGAGGGTTGACCATGAGCAAAGACATTTCACAGCAGATACTGAGACAAAGAATGCAGCGCTCCTTCATATACATTGTAGCACTATAATTGGACAAGTAGAAATACTCACATTGCTTTGAATAAAAGCTCTTTACATTAATGTTGCATGTTAGTAAATAAAATGTTCCCTTCTCCTGTAAAGTTAGCGATGTGGAGACAGTGATATGAAAAAAAATATATAAAAAATTTTCACTGGATGGTCTGCAAGACCAGCCTTTAGATCTATGACATCATGATCAACAATAACATCTATGGAAGCAGTGCCTCTTTGTTATTGTTTGGCATCTTTTCTTCATTTATAATTGTTGGGTCTATTATGACAAGCCAATACATAAGTAGGTATTTTACTGAGATTATCTAGAACAGACATATGACAAAAGTATTGGGACAGCGCATTTGTTGTTTGATTGGTAATCAAATGTCCAAACATTTGGACAGAAAGTGTATGTTGTTCATATTTGACATATTTGACTTATGTAACGTACTAGCAACCAAAAAGAAAAAGGTTATAATAATACCATATTCTGTACAGCAAATATAACTATTATTAATACTAGTAGCATTACTATTATTATTAGCAGTAGTATTAGTGGTAGTAGTAGCAGCTTTGTATAATTACACTATATAATTATTACTTATATAAGTGTACACTATATTATATATTATTACTTGCACTAGTATATTATTTAATTATTAATTTAATTTTTATTTTATTAAAATATTTTAATAAAAATATTATTAATGCCTTTTAAAATATTAACTTAGTTTTCAGATGAATGAAAACACTGAAGCAAAGACAGTTTAGTAAACAGCTGCCAAAAAGTCTTTTATTTTTCTGTGACCAATAACTCAGAGCTCATAGTAAGTGGAGCATCTCTGAGCAGTCATACTTACACCAAAGGAAACATCAACAGCGGCACTGACAAGCACCAGGACATTGTCACCTTAGCACAATTACAATGGCAGTCTATATGTACACACGGCTTAGAGTAAAAACTAGCACAGCCTGTGAGTGAGAAGATAACAGTCACTAAGTGTGTTCTCTTTAAAGAGAACCAGAATAGAAAAAAGTGACCAGAAAAGGTGCATTAAGACAGGGGTTCCCAAACGATGCTTGCCAAGGACCCAGTTTACGGCCCAGTTCTTCTCTCAACATCTCAAACTTGGGAGTGCTTTGGGAGAATTCCATGGACATGAGGGTCAGTTTACAGTATTAGTACTTTAACTTGTTTTAAGGCCAGTTTGCAGGAATCAGTTTTAAACTGAGGCTCGTTACTAAGCCTAATTTGACAAAAAAAAACTACTTCAAATGTGAAGTTCACTGCAGACCCTTGTCTCTGTTTTGCGGAGTCCCCAGCTCAGTTTGAGAACCACTGCAACACAATAAAACAGTGAGATACACATAGCAAATGCATTCATTTGCAAAACAAAAAAAGGTATTGCATTGATCTTAATCCTATACTCAATAAAAATGCATCTCTGACACTGTCAACTCTTTTATTTAAGAATATGCATGTTTGAGGTGCATAATAACTTCACAGGGACTGTTTGTAGACATGTGGACCTGTGCACTGGTTTGCATAATTATATAAACATGGATGTGGTGCACTTCTACATCATCATTAAGATATTGATACTGAGCACTGCTGAACAATAGCACTGTCTTTGTTTTGGTTGGTTGCAGTTTCTGTTAAAGCATTTTTCACCACCAATTACCATCATCAATTAAGAAAAGGCTCTCAACCTTGCTAACCCACAACTCATCTGCTGCTGAATGGCCTCATTATGAGAGTAAAAGAGAGTTGAGGGAAAATTCTGTCATTGGAACAAATGGTCCAGACAGGCTCTCGGTGCACAATGCCCTTGAGACCACAGAAGCACGTTGTGAACGTGGACCTGCAGCAGACACGTCTACTGCGCTCGTAACTGCGTGTTTGTGTGTATGAGGCCCAGGATGAAGAGATTTTAGTGCGAGGAGATCCACTCCTCTCCAGGGAGTCTCGATGAAGGCCACCGAGCCATTCCAGCAGCACTTCGGTATTTAACAGGCTGGGAAAGCGACCTGTTGTTTCCGAGGACTTGCTGCTTGAGAGAGCTCAGCGTAAGCTCCGATTCCTTGGGGACAGCCAGGTGAGGGCAGTGAGAGTGAACGGCTGTGATATGCAGAGGCTCCTATGGGGCAGCCGTCAGAGTTCTCGCCGTGCCCAGGCATTCAAAATGCCCAGCTTAAGCCACATATCAAATGCATGCACCAGCAGGAGCCTAATCCACTGGTTTAAAAGGCCTACAGACGTGCAAACCCCATCACATCTCTGCGTGATGATCTAAAATAAGCTTTTGTGTGATTAATGGTGGTGGTGTAAGGCATACACCAATCAACCTGACCATCACACATACTTCATGGCCTTGTTTCCCCAGAGATTAAGCCTAGTCTTGGGCTAGTTTACTTTCAACTCCATTCAAAATACTGTGAAGTCCAGGAAACCAGCTATTAAAATTAATCTATATGTTCATTATGTTTAGTCCAGACTTTGCCACGGTTTGCCTCCATCACACCACACTGATACCAATACAACATTAGAGGCAGGTTTATTTTGGATATTTAAACTATTTGGCTTAATTTAAGCACTTTTTACATCTGTTATCAATCTCCATTCCCATCAGTGCATTTGGCCAGAGGTCTGAAAAGTGTGTAATTGCTTAAAATTGCAGGTATTTGTATCTGTGAAATGTACAAAAGTATGCTATGCATGTTAAAGCCACATTTGAGAGATTGAAAACAAAGTCCTACCACACAATTACCTACAACCTTTGAGAAAGTAATAAAGAGCACACTTGTGTGCCCAAGAACAACATAAAGCAAAAAAAAAAAAATGAACACAGAGCCGCAGAACTAAAGTCAAAGCTGTAATGTTTCTATTATTAGTAAGCAGTCGAGGAGATAAAATTCAGGCCCACGAGAATTTCTGTAACAGAAATGTGACAAAAGGAGTCAGACTGTGGCTTCAACAATCAATAATGTATGGCTGCAATATTTATCTTCATTAAAATAAGTATTGAGTTGACAGTGTTTGAGAAGCTGCAGGAACTCAAGTCCTTTTCAGCACAAAATTTAAACAATCTTTTTTTTCCCATATAGTTATACAGGGAAATATTTGACTTTGCCAATCAAGTGTTTGAAAACAAGACGTCCAACATGGATGCTTAAATAACTGTACACTCAAAATTTAAATATCATGAAAAGGTTTTTTGACCATAATTCAAAAAGGTAAACTCTTTCAATGCAGGTGGCATATTTCAAGCCATTTTTTGTTTTATTGTTCATCAATATGGTGTGTATAGCTCATGAAAATCAGAAATCCAGAATCTCAAACTTAGATATTTCATAAGATCAAACAGAAGAGGACGTGAATGAGTAATTTCTGCTAAAAAGTATACTTGTCAGGCCTTGGACAATCAGTTGTGTGGCACTGTTGAGATGTTATTGAAGCCCATGTTGCTTAGTTGCCTTCAGATCATCAGTATTGCTAGGTCTTCCTTCCTTTTCACAATACCCCATCTATGGGGTTCAGTTTTGGACAGTAGGCCAGTCAAGTACCCCAATATCATGGTCAAACCATTTGGTAGTAGTTTTCTGACTGTGCCTTGGCTGATGGAAAGATGAGTGGAAAAACACAGTGGACCAACATCAGCAGATGACATGGCACCTCAAAGCATCACAGAAACTGCGCACTGGACTTCAGACACCTTGGATTCTGTGTCTCTCCACTCTTCCTCCAGACTCTAGGACCAAATGAAATGCAAAACGGACTTTCATCTGATAAGAGGACTTAAAATCACTGAGCAACAGTCCAGCTCTTTGTCTCCGTATCCCAGGAACGACACTTCTGACATCTCTGGTTCAGAAGTGACTTGATTTTACGTAACATTTGATAAATTTGAGATTCTAGATTTCTCTTTATAACCCGTACTGATGAACATAATACAAAAAGACTTGACATTTCACTTTATGTGTAACCAGTAAAAAAAGACAATTTACCTTTTTCAATTACATTATGAGCAAAAATAACCTTTTGCACAATATTCTATTTTGGATGTATGACTGTGTATGAATACATTTGTAGTTTTGAATAAACTCCATGAGACTGTTTGATGGACAAACTGAGAACATGCTCGGTACACAGCATGGGCCTCTCCGTACAGCTGTCTTCTATGGCTTTAGAATTCTATTGCAGCAACTATATCTGACAGCGGTGGCATCTAATGATGACCAGACATGCTTTTTCATCTCCCTTTGCTGTGTACACAGTGTACCCCAGTGTGCACTGGGCTTTGTATGCCCTCTCCACTTCAAATCAGGAACATGAAAAAGAGTAACAATGGACAATGGAGCAGGGGGAAAAAAATCCAAATGTTTTTAAAGCACAATTTGGACTGGCCACAGAGCAAGAGCAGGCAGTTGCCATTATATAGTCATATAGATGGTGGTGGTGGTCCCATGTTTAATCCATAATCAAGATAAGCACCGTTACATTTCCTCTCCATGTGGCCGCTGTAATCACCTCGGCCTCTGTGGACGGAAGTCACATCTTTTATCATTGGCATCTGCAGGCTTTTACGGCAGCCACATCCTACTTGTTTATTGCCTCCCTCCTGCCATGTGCCACAAAAATCACTTGATCATTCTGGACGTGCTGCTAAATATAGTGGAGGCCTAAAAAAGAAGCCACTGGATTTTGGCTTTTTGCCCAGATCTGGCAATACATTTATATATTTACAAAAAGCACACTTCTCTTCCATTAGTACTCCAACCAATCAGAGCTTGGGGCTCTCCCCAAGGACCATGCACTCATTTTGCATGGCAGCAGGAGAGAGGGAGTGGCCCTTATGTGTTTATACCACACTCAATATCAGTGCTGACCTAGAAACCATGAAAAATGAACATTAAATTCAGACAATGGCAACCGCTACTGCCACATTATTAGAGGACCTAAAAATCCTACTGCAACCTGCCTGCCCTCTGCCTGTTGTGTAGACAAAAAACACAGTATACACATTTATAAATTCATATTTCTATCTTCTTTAGCATGCACATGCAGTATTAAAAAATACAGTCAGAGTAATATGTTAAAAAGTGTAAAAATCCAGTGCGACAGTCTTTGAGTTCTTGAGGTTAACATGGTCATTGATTAACAAGAGCAGCGACATAATCCATTACAGACCAACCAGCCTACAGTTTCCATGCTTCATTAGCTTTTGGTGACTTGAGTACTTAATTGAAGTTTTCATGTAGAAAACATTGACAACACAGGATTATCATCAGCATTAAAATTCATAGGGAGGCAAGACATGCGACGTCTCAAATTCACGGTCATTTTCAAAGAGACACCAGCCTGCCAATGAGCTCTAATAGTGTATTTCCTTAAGCAGATATGCCAGTCACAGAGCTTTTCTCTTCACTGGAAAGCCTGTTCTGTATTATCCCATGCATGGATGTAGGTTTTCTGTAAGGCTTGTGTTTCTGGCTGTAATGAATGATCTCACTGATTTAGCATCTTGTAGGAAAAGGTTTCCAAGGTGAAGAGATAATAAACCAAGTCAATATCACTAAAGTGTTGATTTAAATATGTCTACGTCTTGGAAACCAGATAGAAAACAACAGAGACAAAAACTACAGTACTGCAGTTGAAACTCGATTACAAAGTAGAGCTGGGAAAAGACACCCCCTAGCATTAAAACTGTCAAAACACTTACTAGAAAACAAAAGAATAGGGCAAAACCGTTCTCCTACATCCACGCTATTTAATCGGTACAAAACGCAGAACTCAGACAAGCCGACACCAAATACATTCCTTTGCGTTCTGTGTATGTCCGCGCACACACACGTCAAACCTCATCAAGGCACATTCAGGCTCCAGTGTGTCCCCAACACTACATTCCTGAAAGCAGTCAAGAGGCGCAGGCCTCCTCCACACACAGCAACCACACACTTCATCTCCTACCCCACTCGCTGAGCTAACACAGGCAGGTGCACATGACTTGGTCACGCGCCGAAGGGACCTGGAGCCCAGTTTGTTGGTACAAATGCATTGCAGAACTCAATCATAAGTCATATTCTGCCTTTTCAAAGGCACTACCATGACAGCTGTGACTCAAAGCCCTCTGTAACACTTTGAGAATTTTTTGTAATTATTATTCAGGTTGTGTTGCAGTAAACCAGCATGATGCAGCTCGTTTTTTCAACAGGAATCATCCTCTCAAGGCTTTGCCTTTTCATTCGGTTACACTTACAATGTGTAGTAAACTCAACGACACACACACACACACACCCTTTTCCCTCAGCGCTGTTTATGGGCTCGTTGCATGCTCGCAGTTTGCTACTGTTTAATGCACACACACATACACAACACACTGTTATGTAACAGAAGAGCACTGAGTGGCCCATCTGCCATCTGGCCGTTGCTGAGTGGTGGTTTAGAGAAGCATAAAAGAGCTCAGTCTGGGTAAAGGGGCACAGGCAGCCAGAGTACGAGTTGCTGCCTTCTGACTGCAAGGCTTTCATCAGGCTAACTCAATAAAGGGCCACAGGACACAGAATATGGACATGAAACCCAAACAGCTTCACAAATCCTCCAGTAATGCCAGTGGAAAATGTATGCAAAGGACTGATTCTCATACACATATCTGAAAGGTAAAGAACAGGACACGGCGTGACCATTGTTAACTGCTGATTTGACAATATCGCTTCCAGTCGGATTATACAAGCAGCTCATATATTCACACACGTAGATCAGTGCAGACATCACTTATACTTTGAATAAGTCATACTGTAAATAGTAGATATGATTGGCTAATCTTTAGATATTACAATGTATTGTTTTTACACAGAGAAGTAGGAGATGCAACTGGAAAGGCTTGAGATAAAGTGAGAAAAGCTGAAGCTTTTGGCAAGATCTGCTATCGGGACAATACAAGCTTCATACTGCACAACAGTAGCTGCTTCAGTGGACCACACTGGTCCTAAATATGGCTGTTTCATATGTAGCTATATAGGAACATCTATTGTAGTTACATATATATGTATATTTGATAGACACGCTCTTAATTATAAGAAAAATGAAGGGTAAACATGATCAAGAGGATACAAATTAAACACGGAAGTAAATAGGGGAAAAAACAACAGCAATGTGGCATCAAGATTTTACTTAAGGTGAACCTTAACCAAGTCTTCTTTATTTCCATGTTCTTCAGAGTAACAGAAGCCATAGAACAAGAAACATTAGCACCCTTAACCAAAAGCAGGAACTAGCCTGTGGGCAGCTAATGAAATGGCGGTCAAAACATACACAAGCACCAAGATGGCAGTTAAGGGAGTGTGATACATCAGAACATTAATTTTGCTATCGCAAATATTTTAGTGACAAAAGCTAATCCACAGCAGTCTTCAAAGGGTTAATATTTATAAATGCAAAAAGTACCACATGTTCCAAATTGTGAGAGCACCCAAAGCATAACCTCACCAGTGGAATTTCGTAAGGAATCAGAATGGAAGGAGTTTCAAGTTTTATGCTTGTTTGGTTGTAAACAATAGAACGTGCCAGTCTGTCCCTTATATTAATACCTATGAGGTGATTCAGCCCCTTTGGTCAAGGTAGCACCTGGGAACCGATAAGGGGTAGGAACAAGCACCAGCTGCTATAGCGTTCTCCACACACTAACCAAAGGATCTTCAACATGTGCAGCTTTACTTATTAAAGCTCATCACATTCTCATGAACAACACAGGAGCATAAACAACTGAACGTGGTAACATTCAAGCCTTCTTATTCTGAAGAGTTGTAACCACACTGGTTTTGACCCTTCAGTGCTCGTTCTTGACACGGTGTAATACTTTATCAATGTTTATCCAAGGCCGAGGTTTTGTTACAATATTAGTTGGATGAAAAGTTGAACATGAAAAAAAATGAATGAGCAATAGAGCAAGACGCAAAAACAGCCAAATGTATAACATATAAACATAAATTCTGTAGCTTTTATATATATATAGACTATATATATACTTTTTTTAAGCAACTTTATGTAATTCACATAGTAAAATGGCAGTTTTTTCATCTTAAAGCATTGTGTATGTAAAAACATCTCTTAGGAATGAATGCATAATGATTTCGTGAAAAAAAAAGCTCTTTAAGAAAGAAATACTCTTCTAGATTTAACTCTATTCACCTCTGTACAGAAAAATCTTTGTTCCCATGTCTAATTCCCATGTCTAAGTGTTTCCAAAGGAAAACATTTTGATCAAAACAGCATACATGAACATCCTGATAGTGCATACATGAAAAGGAAAGTTTTCAGGAATAAAGCCGATGAAAAGCAGGTTATGAAGACTGAGCTCCAGGGTGCACGTGGGAGTCAGTTTAAAAGCTGGTGTTGGTGCTGTGTTTTGGGTGGTTTAATATGATACTGCATTAAAGCAGCACAAAGAGTGCCTGCCTGCTAAGCAGCCGTTTACGTCTTGAGGAAAATTTCAATGAGACATTGGTGCTGGCATCACACGTGATGAGTCTCAGATGGATGTAGACATACCAGACTAATGAAAGTCCCTCTTCTTCCAAGCCTCTTTCACGTAAAGCCTCGTGTAGAAAATCCCAGTGCGACACATGTCCTCCTCACACGAATGTTGTCAGCACGGAGTGCAGTGCCATTACACAATACTCTATCAATCACATACAAATAACAAAAACACTCAAGTGCTTCCAGCTTCCCTCTCGGCTGCCCACTGTGTGAGCTCCTGTGTTGGGGGAGGGCTGGCTTGGGGCGGATGTGGTAAGTGCTGTAGCTTTTATTACTTCCTACTTAAATGTGTGAGGTCAGGAAAAAGGTGAGCGGAGATGGAGCTCTTTTACTCTAAGAGGTAAATGGGCTGCCTTCTCCAAGCTTTCACAGGCATACCTGTGCACTCATCTCATGCGTCTGAATGACCCTCCACAGATGGCAGACGTGGCGTGCTGGCCTGCTCATTAAAGTACGATGGATAGAGTTCATGTCCCAAATGGACACTGATGGAAAACAGGATCTTATGGCTGGGAGCCTCAGCACATCTGTGAGCCACTTTGCCACTTGCTTTGATGCCATTCTGTTGTGTTGGATTTTAATTAGCATATCAGTCTTTGTACTTTATCACACATCACTGAGTATAGAAACAAAGTTAAAAAAAAAAGTGAAATGGCACATAAAAAATCCTTTTTGGTTGCAGGTAGATTATTCCTGTGACAAAAACCATTACCTTCACTGCTGTTAAATGTAGCTGCTGGTTTTGCTTTCACTGATCACATCCCTGAAAGAAATGAGATAGAAAACAGATAGAAAAATGTTTCTCCCTCATGGGTATAATTGCTTGTGACGATACGGAAGAAAAGGGGTAGCTTTGTTATGTCCACTCAACTCCCCTAAACTTTTGTTTTTTGCATTGATCCACTAGGGGGAGCTCCTTCTCCCCCTCCTTCTCACAACACAAGCCCCCATAGCAGTACATTCTCATGGAGGATAGAGGGAGTCTGGGGTGTCCGTTTGGCCAAGCTTTAGCACTGTAACAAAGTAGAGAAGTGTTCATGGAAAACAAGGACCTTTTCCCCAATCCAACTCAAAGCGCTCTCAAAAAAAGTGTTCTTCCGTCCTTGGGCTGCAACTGGTCTTAGCTGTGCCTCCGCAACTCTCATGAATATTTTACACCCAAAAACAAATAAAAAGACAAATGGATCACAAAGTTTTCTCTTTTTTGCACTGAAGATCAATTTGCCTCTTTTAATGGAAAAGAGTGGGGGTGGGGGAGCGTGGGTGCACTGGTTTTGGAGGGAATGTTTGAAGAGTTCAGCTCCTGCATCCAGACCAGGATGTGAAAAATTGTGGAATTGGAGGCGGGGCAGAAAGAAAGAGTGACGTTATGCATGCAAAAGAAGCCCCACCCACATTTCCATGGAAGCCAGGCTGTGTTCAGTCCACGAACCTCTGGCATGCTTTCTTCCAGCGGCAAGCAGTGCACCACATATCTCTGTTCTCCATCCCGTACACTTTACGACACTTCTTGCCCTCGCCTCTAGACTTCCTGCTGAATATACACATAAACAAACAGATATCAGCACGGTCAACTCCATTAGATTTCAGAAAACATTACACAGAAAAGTGTATTTCATGAATATTTTTAGGCTAATATATAACTTTGACACATGTCAGCAGGCAGTCGGTGGAAAATAAACTATGTAGAAGGACAGAGGATAGTACCTGAGTGAGCCTGTGGCTCTTGGGGGAGAGGACAGCACTGCTATGGTCTGAGAGCGCTGCTCACTAAATCCTTGTGTGCGGGTGTGAGTGGGAGAAGCCTGAAACAAAATTCAGTTAATTTAGAACAAATAACAGTGGAGCTGGAAAGATTGTAAACCCTTTAGAATTTTTATATTTCTGCATATATATGAACTAAAAACATCATCAGATTTCCACACAAGTCCTAAAAGTAGATAAAGAGAAAGTGAAAGTGAATATCTGATGATGTTTTAGGTCATATTTATGCAGAAGTATAGAAAATTCTAAAAGATTCACAAACTTTCAAGCACCACAGTATGTATACCAAATGCTGTATAGAACAGACATAAATAAAAACATTCACATTTTTAAACACCGAATTCAAAGTCTGTCATTTTCTTTTAAAGCTGTTTTGTGAGTATAGAAGATGTAAAAAGTGTTCTACAGATAAACCTGAACTGAACTGAATGTGGGGAGTCTAACAGAAAATGCTCAAACTGTGTGGATAAAAACATGACACACACTTGTACATTTCTAGTACTTGGTATTACATTACTAAGCTGCAATATAAATAATATCTACTCTAATATGCATAAAAATACTCAATTAGAGGGCAAGTGCATCTACTATCATAAAATTTAAACACAGAATAATAAAATTGCATGTTTTAGGCAAAAGCTGATGAATTCAGCCAAATCCAGAGCCATCTGTAATGAAACATGTAATTTATAGACCATTTTCTACATCACTGAATTTGAGCAAGTTGCAGTAAACATGAAACGGCTCATTATGGGTGTTGCACATGGTCACATGTGTTAACGTATTAAAAATAGAGCAGTGGTAACACGTTAAATCACATGCAACATAATTTTAACATGTTATCACTGACATCCCTAATTTAAATTTAGAAAGCAGAGTGTATAATGAACCTGAACTTGACGTTTATCTATGCTTATTTCTATTCACTGCTATGGGCTATGTGCTTCTTACTCCAAAAAACTACAAACCGGATTCCAAAAAAGTTGGGACACTAAACAAATTGTGAATAAAAACAATGTAATGATGTGGAGGTGCCAACATCTAATATTTTATTCA
>BRDA01012489.1:106804-125172 GCA_036984385.1 Crenuchus spilurus | reverse complement strand
AATATTGACATTTGCCATCTCCACATCATTGCATTCAGTTTTTATTCACAATTTGTTTAGTGTCCCAACTTTTTTGGAATCCAGTTTGTAGAATACAGCATTTTGATGATTTTGCAGAAGACACATTTGTACTAGCAGGTCTGTTAGCAATCTTGACTCTCACATACAAAGACTCTAACCTTGGGGGTTTTATAAGTCTGGACACAAGACAGTCTGCACAAACAAGACTAATACCTCAGTACCAGCATGTGTATGAGGGACACTGGAGCAATTTGGTGTGCAGTGCATATGTGTGTACTCACAGGGGTGCCAGTGAAGGTAACAGGTGGGGACTGCCAGGAGATGCTGAAGCTGTTGCTGCATGGAGTGAAGCCAGTGGAGCTAGTGGAGGGAATGGTGACTGGGGCTGTGGCCTGTGGAGGGACAGCAGGTGCTAGAATCATGCTGTACTTTGAACAGGCTATACTGGGAATGTGAACACTGTGGCTTGCACAGCTGATGAGAATAGACTTGCAGGGGTTACTCTCACATGAGCCTCAGTTCAAGCTGCTTTGGACATGCTTGATTTGTTGTGCTTGTATAAAAGTATGAATGGGCTAATCCATCTAACACCAGATGTGTAAATGGCACCTAGATGTTACATTACATATTATATGGCGCATGTGTTACATTATATCCACTTGCAAGCACTATGTTTTGGATGAGAATAAACCATTGTGCAGGAAACCAATGATAATAAATCTACCTGAGTGCATCTACTATCAAGTGTAGTTCACTACACTTACAAACACTAAATGGTAAAATAAACATGATGAAAAACAAGATGAAAAGAAAATAAAGCAGATATAAATTTGTATACTTGAGATGTGAACAGATCCGACTTATGTTTCTGCTGTTTTAGGTGAGTCAGTGTTAAGGGTTTTCCACTGAATTGTTCTGGCTTTAGTCAAGTGTATTGGCCATACCTGGTAGGCGTGGTCAGTGTGCACTAGATAAAGTGCGCTAGGGGCGGAGCGACTGAGGGGGGTGGAGCTGCTGCTTTCAATCTTAGCCCCACTGGTGCTGTTGGAGATGTCAGGTCGTCTCTGTTCTGTGGCCGATAAAGGGGACAACACGGAAGGAGACACAGGAGACAGACTGCTCAGGCCATCCGCTACAGAGTCTGTGTTCAGCTTAATCTCAGTGTAGTAGAAGTCTTCCTCACCATCACTGCACTCAGAGTCACAGTTGCGACTAAGGAAGAGGAGGAGGACAAAAGCAAATATAATCAACAGGCCTTGAATGTTTGAGTAGTGTATTCCATTAAAGTTCTGAAAATACGCCTGCCTTAATTGAAACAACATGAAGCACCACATTCCATGTAGTATTTATTTTATATTGTTCCACTAATTGTAAACAAAACTTTTAAATGATCTTCAGTCTCCAGAAGGTGTCAACACTGAATACTACAGAGGTGTATATAGGAAGAGTGCACCAATTTTTCTAGGTTTCTCTATAGCCAAACTGGCAGATGGCAGATTTTTATTAGCCTTTTATAATGAAGTTATGAGATAACTAAAGTTTAGAAGGAAGGCCATGCCTGAAAACACTTCCTTCCAATCCAATATTCCAATCTCTACCTTTTGCTTCTAAAAGTTTTTGCACTCACAACCACCCCTTCTGCTTTTTACAGCAGTCTAGCTCAGGTAGTCTGGCTCTATAGATCTTGGCAGAAGTCTCCCAGAACTAAATCTCTGAGTAATTCATTTGCCCACTCTTAGTCATTCATGCCTTTTCATACAAAATATACTGAAGATGTGGTCTGAGCTAGAAAACTGTGGGCTAAATGAAGACACTGACACATTTTTCTATCACATTATCACATTCAGTATGCATTATTTTCTCTTAAAAATGAAAAATCAGCTGCCTATTTAATTATTATACCAATTAAAATGCTACATGGGCATTAAGGAGCAAGAAACTAGGCCCAGACAACCTTTCTGCTGGGAGACTGAAAGAGGTATGCTAGCGGATGGTTTCACCATTTCTGATGGGTTTTCATGGATGTGTGTTTGAGAGGACTGAGTAAATGTGAGTAACTGAAAAGCAGAGTCATGTACAGTACTTTCTAAAGATACTTGGGAGATGAGTTCTCTCTCTGTGCCCAAATACATCACTGGTACAGTTTTCCCTCATTTTCTTCTCTGAAATAGCTCTGACAGCAAAAACTGTATGAGTGTCTTGAGAGTCTTACCCAAGATGTACAGTTCGAATGTGCCTCTGGATCCCTGCTGCAGTGCTCAGCACCTTGCCACAGTTCTTCCACAGACACTTGAACATCACCTTCATGGAGTTCTGCCCGAGACAGAGGCACATAGTGAGAACACTAATCCATCTTTCTGCTACAGAGCCTGTCTCCCTCACACTTGCAGATTAACAAAGACCTGACACGGAGGACTGAGAACAAAGTGCTGCTTTATCTCACTCTTCCTCCATTAGGCATCCAGAGTCTAGGGAGCGGTAGACACCCGCTGACTGCTCAGCTCCTTGTCTGAGGCCAGAGAGCCTGGTAATTGGTGGGTAGTGAGAGTGACACTATACAGGCGTGCTTTTTGGTTAGTGCCATTTTTCACACAATCTGTCCACAATAATTACAGCATTCTATGTGAAGAGGAATTGTTTCCACACATCAATTGTTTTCAAGTTGAAAGCCAGATGGATAAAGTGTCTTAATGCCTCCGTCCCTGGCCATATGCTATTATGGTGGGTGTCATGCAATTGCCTGTTTACCTTATCAATGAACTAATTTAATTTCCAAGAGGTCATAGCTCCTGTCTGGCACACAAAGTGGTCCTTTCCTCTTTGTGTGTATCCTGTCCCTGGACACCATGCTTCCCTCTCACAGTAATCAGTATCTAATTAACAGCATAAAACTACAGCAGCAGTCTTTTGCTTATAAAACAGCACTGGATAATATTGGTAAAGGTAGCTATGCAGATGCCACAATGTTTACCAGTCGCTGGAAATGACTTGTTTATGGCATAATAGAGATTTATCCTGTACTCCAGGCAGTGATTCTTTTCATGATTAATTTTATTCATCAAGATCAGCATTTTTGTCACAATTTTGTAATGCTGATGTCATTTCAAATAACGTAGGAGAGTACTGATCTGGATGAAAGTCCAACTGTAATTTAGAGTTTGCAAGAGAAGATTAAATCATTTAGCACCAGGCAGTTGCATCTGATGCTCCAATGTAATTAAGTAGGACAGAGACTGTGGGTACAGGGATCCTAGCAGATGAAAAAGATGACAAACACCAGCATTACGGCTGTGGTGGAATCCTGTACCCTAGATAAGGCAGGGGGACAAGACTGAAAATAACAGACATTCATTCCCATAAATGAGAGCAGAATGACAGAACCTGGGATCAGGGTGTTGTCAGTGTGCCAGACTGGCAGAAGATAAAGTTGAGAAGAGACCAGGAAAAGGACGAGTGAGTGACTTTCTCACTAATCTAACACAAAAGACCTCCATGTGTGTGCAGCCTGTCGCTTTTCACTTCATCCCAAACTATTCAAACAACAAGCAAAGTGCAAATATCAGCATTAGAAGTCAGCAAACACAAGATGTGGCACAGTGCTTTGAGCACTTTTCTTCTACCTTGCCTACATTAACATGGATTTATAAAACATTCAACACATCAAATACTGCTCTTATGTGATGAGGACCTTGCAGCCTTAGACTCCATAGTACACAAACACAATTAGAAAATCAGTTTATTCATATTTTGGTTCATGCTAAATTATACTAGCATTGTAATAAATCCAGATCAGTGTCTGGTGACAGAAAGTGGAATTACTGACCACCTCTTAGGAACTGCTATTATAATGCAAATAAAGTATGTTCCAGAAATGCACAGAAACTTTGGCCACTGAAAATTTTCAGTTGAAAATGTTAATAATTCTTTATAGAATATAATATGGTGAAAATGTTATTCTTAACTTAATTTAAAAATCCTGTATTTAATTTTTCATTAAAAGTAAGGTGACATTGAAATATGTCAATTATATATATATATATATATATGTATGTATGTATGTATGTATGTATGTATATATGTATGTATATATATAAAATTGACATTAAAAAAGCTGACTATGAAATATTACATAAACAAAGACGCAAACAGGTTTTTTAAAAGCTTTTAAACTCATTATTAGCATGTTCCACTCTCCACCAAGTGATACAAAATCTCTTGGAGTCTCTCACCTTGCGTTTGCGGGGAATGGGTTCATCAAACAGCAGGCTGCTTCCGTCCTGCTCGTCCAGAGCATCGTCTGGTGGTCCATTGAGGCTGGGCATTCGGAAGGGCTTGAAACTGTCAGCTGACAGTGGAGGGGAAGGAGTGGAGGGGTTAGACTGGTCACTAGGTGCGCTCCAGCTCCAGTAGCCACTGCTACTGTAACTGGACGGGGTGAAGCCTCCATCCTTCCAGGAACCATTTAGACCCTCTAGAGAAAAGCAACAGAGAATGACCTGGTCATGGACAACGGTCTGAGATCTTTGTAGTTATAGTACACAAATATTACAATCTGTCTATTATCTACTAAAAAGACAGACTAAAAGTGTAAATGGTTTAAGAAAAATTAAAAACTCTACTTACTTAAGAAAAACTAATCATGACCAAGTTTAGAAGCAAACTTTTGTTTTACACATTACATAACATGTTTTACAAATGACACACTTACTGACCACTGCAGTAGGTAAACACACCTTGTATCTACACTCATTGTCCATTTTAACAGCACCACTGTGGTGCACTGTTTAGTTCTACAAATACAGACTGTAGTCAATCTGTTTCTCTGCACATTTTGTTAGTCCCATTTCACCCCATTTATCAATGGCCAGGGCCCCCAAAGGACAACCACAGGTCACGTATTATCTGGATGGTGGTGACGCAACATGCCACTCAACTCTTGGTACATGCTGTTGTTATCTCACACCTCGATTACTGCAACGCTGTGCTAACAGGCCTCCCAGCCTGCACTATTAAACCACTACAGATGGTCCAGAATGCAGCAGCACGTCTGGTTTTCAACCATCCAAAACGGGCACATGTCACCCCACTGCTCATTGAGCTACACTGGCTTCCGATTGCTGCCCAGAACAAAACACAAAGCCTGCACGATCGCCTATAAGGTGATGACAGAGCAGGCTCCCTCTTATCTGCAATCGCTCCTAAAAGCTTATGTCCCGGCCCGGTCACTGCGCTCCTCCACTGAACGTCGCCTTGCTTTGCCTAACATTCACACAAAGCAATCCAGACTGTTCTCCTCAGTAGTTCCCAGATGGTGGAACAAGCTGCCTACCACCACTAGAGCAGAGGTGTCCCTCACTGGGTTCAAGAAACTCCTAAAAACCGAGCTCTTCAAAGAGCACCTGCTCTAGTGATCCCAAATACTCCCCATGAGTACTGATATGCACTCAGCACTCAATATCGAAATGTTAATTATTTAACTTCAGTATTTTTTCGCATTTGTACTTTTATACTATTGTAAGTCGCTTTGGAAAAAAGCGTCCGCTAAATGCAATGTAATGTAATGTAATGGTGGATCCCTCTCAGCATTGCAGTGACACTTACATTGTGGTGGTGTGTTAATGTGTGTTGCATTGGTATACATTGATGAGTATTTAAACATCCAAGTGTCACTGCTGGAATGAAAGGTCAGCAACTAAAACTAAATAGCATCTTGTCTTGTGATCATCAATGAAAAAATAGAGGAAGACGAAAGCAAACTGTGCAGCAACATATAAGCTATTGTCTCTGACTTTACATTTACAAGGTGGACCAACAAGGCAGGTCCAGCTAATAGAATGGACAGTGACCTAACATACTGTCAAAATCTTCACCAGAAGCAGATGGACTAGCCTGTAATTGTAGAACTACAAAGTACACCTTTATAGTAAGTGGAGCCGATAAAATGGACAACAATAACTTTATCAAAACATAACCTTAGCAGTTACATCATGACGAGGGATCAACATCAGTGCACCGCAGTGTCAAGGCTGTGTGACAGCAAAAAACAGGAAACTGCTGAGCTGAAACCATGCACTGCTGCTCTCTGAAGAATAAAAGTGTGAGCACAGTTCACTATAGTGCAATGCACTTACCGCTAACTTTGACTGGAGGACTTCGCACCAGAGGACTAGTGGACAGACTCGTTAGCACCATGGCAGCAGTCACTTTGTCCATGTCCACCTCCTCCTCTGACTTCCTGTTAAAATAAAAAAAAGAAACTTCACTGCATCATCCGTCATTGGCCCCTTTATTCAAAACATGAAAACCTCTCCAGCAGGGGAGCTCTCTGTTCCATGTTAACAGCTTCACTCTTCATCTTGGACTCTTCTGAGATGTCAGCATTAGAATGATGGACAGAAATGGAACATTTGCGCTGACAGATGTGCCTTCATACTGTCACAACAACATAACATTTCTTTAAGCTATAATGATGACAAATGAGGATATCTTTCAGGTGAACAATTTTTCTAACTGGTCATGTTCCAGATTGGATGCTTGTTATGTGAAAAGCAAAACACAGAACAAAGAACAATGGCTTGAAATACCTGTGCCAGTTGTTTATGCAAGGAAGGACATCCTAAAACCAAACACTGGTGAATTCTTTATTATTATCCAAGGAAGGGGAATGGAAGCATTGATGTGTGAAGAGTATAATCAATCTCTTCACCTGTCAACTCTCACAAACACAGAACCCCATGGGAACACCTGAGTAGTCTTGCTAACAGTAGCACACATTGCAGCTCCAGCATGAGGGAAATCCAGTCCCATAAGAAGGACCCCTGGGCTGACAAACAACTTCCTGAGCCTCCCTTAAAGACAGTTGAATTTATGTGCTCTGTGTGATTAAAATGATGTCATTATAGCTTTCATATAAATCAAGAGCAGCTCTCCTTTTAACCAACACTTTTCCCAGGACCCCCTGATACAGCTACTTCCTGGTCACCTTGAAAAGATGCAATGAGGCAGCGCAGCATGACAAAGCCTTGAGATAATGCCACAGAGATGTCCCCTAACAGCATCTAATTAACACCCTTAATACCTCCATGGCAGTAAAATACTGTAAATTTAATAAAAACACCACACACACACACACACACACACACACACTAGAATCTCTATAACCATCATGTGATATATTGCTACTATCCAAAAGGAAAATTTAAAGTACCGAATCACTTTTGTCATTAGTGCCCTTATGAAGTCACAGGCTCATACTTATGAGGCGGTAATTAAAAAAGTGGAATGTTCAACAGAACATGATACATGTGACAGGAGACAAAATGTCATCTTTAATGGGACACAATGTAAATCTTGCTAAATGCAATTCTAATGCATGGTGATAGTGAAAGCATGCTGACTAAACCTTACCTGCCACAATTACAGATATAATGACTGTTTGCACATTTAATGAAGAAAACAGCTGGAAAAAAACTTGATTACATATTAATTTTTTGTAATTAAAAAAATGTGGAGTAAATGAGCAAATCAGACATGTCTGACGTTTACATTTTACACCAGTTTAGAACTAGTGCTGGTAGGCTAACATTGCTTACAAAATACTAGAATCTGATCATCTACCTGCCCTGTGGCTGTCAGAATTGTCTGCCTGTAGTGGTGAGTACGATAAGCCGTTTTGATTATGCATTTTGAAAATAATGTTCTATTGTTTGCATTGTTAGTCTTGCAGCCCCACATCTAAACTAAAATTTATTTCTGATCGACTACTTCTGTCATAAGTGCATTTATATGTAAATATGCATTCTAGGTGAAGCAGAGAACAGGGTACAGTATCAACCGTCTCATTGCATGTCAGTTTTCCCATCACTGCACATGAAAGGGAATGGAGCAGTCACCTTCAATATCTTATTATGCTCAGATCCAACAGAAAGGACCAAAAGACCAAAACAAAGGGCGTATGGGTATCAAATGACAAGGGGGTAAATATAAACATGCAGATGTCTTAAGGGTGCATGCCTGTCCTGTAATCCAGACCAAGGACACCCTCATTTACAGGGGGCTAAACATGGCCAGGCTTTTGGTGTGGGGGTAAATGGGTGAGCTGGCCACCAGCCAGGGGGAGGCAGTCGGCTGACATCTGCTGCACATCACTAGACAGATGTGTCAACTTTTTGTGCCTGTCCAAAATCACAAGACAAATGGCTGTGCTGGCGGCTGGTGAAATGCAATCCCCCCCACCCATGCAGTGCTGCCTTCACAGACATCTGGGCCTTTGTCTGTAAGAGTCCCTTTGAGAAGCCCACAACCGCAGTGGCACAGCACCAGAGAGAAAGCTCCAGTTTCAAACACAACACTGACCATGGGGAAATAATAACTGACAACTTATTGCCTTACCCTGTTCCTGCTCTGCAGTTCTCTTTTGGTGTCATTCTTGAACTGTTTAACCATCACCTGTTGCTACAATGCCGCTGCATTGAAGTATACACTGGGGCACCACATGGGCACAGAAACATGCATGCAAGAAGATCCAATCCACATAAACTTTAGCAAAGCACACAGTACAACCTTGTCAGCACTGAGAAATTACTCATACCATACTATTAACTCGTGAAATACGTTCCAGCAGTAGCTGCTCCAGACAGACTGCTACATCTCTGCAACTGAAGACAACAGCTTTTTTCTTTGAGCTAACTTACCTCATACCATTTCGTTTCTGCAAATTTCACATTCCTCAACAGGAAAAAAAGCTTCCCTACAAATTACATTTGGCATTTGTTCAGATTAATATGTAAAGGGTGTTTCACTGTCACTGAACACTCAATCAAAAATAATGAAGCAGGTCAACAAGCATAGGGGAATTCCCCCAAAAAACCCAACCACACTAACCCTCCCACAACCACCGCTCCTCCCCTGCACTGTTTAGAGCTGTAAGAGGAATCAGAAAGCAAAGGGGAGGAAAGCTTTGAAGCAGCTTTCAGCTAGGCTGTCCATCGTTTATTACAGTCACTGGGCTATGACGCTCATTTCCTCCTGAATAATGAATAATAAATCAGACACCTCCAGCCTCCATCCTCAAGCTCTTTCACTCCGTTATAACAGGTAATGATACAGTCATCCAGTATTACACAGCAAATATGCATAAACCGTTATGAATGTTAATCTCTGGTAAACATAAAATACTTTTACACAGGTATACATACAACTACTAATTCTTACAGGTATATACTAATTGTAGCTTACTTATTCAAGTCATATACTCATTTACGGCTGCATACAGGTACATAAAGAGAAATGTTGTACATAGATAGTTTCCAGACGTATGCCAAAGTACCAATGCAAATACAGATGGGCGACAAATGAAAAATAACAAAAGTAACCTTTGCAACCTCTACATAATATAAATGGGGGCATTAACATCCTAGAAGACACCATTCCTGTCAAGACAAATGTTTCATCATAGGACAAATGTGAACAGTCAGAATAACTGTACATTTGCAGTGACCCTTCTCTCTACCGGCACAGATGGACTCACCAGAGCAAAACAAAGCCACTGGAAGCTCTTGTTGCAGGGTCAAGCGATCGAGCCTGTACCTTCCCTAAGGTGTACACCACACATGCATTCGGCCGCATGGTAAAGGATGAGTCCTCTGACAATGTTATCTTTCCTCCCAAACCTCAATAAACAAGTGCCTATGGGGTTTGTAACACTGAACTCTCAAATGTCTACTGTTGATGTCTCATGTTCACTGTAAAGGTGTATCAAAAAATATACATCAAAAAGGTAATTTATTTCAGTAATTCAGTTAAAAACCAGCATGAAGTGCTCTAAAATTTCCTGGTAGATGGCTGCGTTGACCTTGGACCTCAGAAAACACAATGGACCAACACCAGCAGATGACATGGCACCCCAAACCATCACTGACTGTGATCCATTGTATATTCTGAGGTCCAAGGTCAACACATTGTGTACAATATATGGACTCAACACATGATCAGGGCCCTTTTTGCATGAATTACAAGATACCTCTAGATTCCTTGAATCGTTTAATAATAGTAATGCAGTGTAGAAGAAGAATCATGCAAATTCCTTCTAGTCTTTCTTTGAGGATCATCTTTTTAAACATTTCAATAGTTTTCTTGTGCATTTGTTGACAAACCGGAGAGATCCTATGTCCATATTTGATCCTCAAAGACCCAACTTTACGTGGATACTGCTTTTGTACCAAATTCTAATCTCCTATTTGAAATCACATTATTATTTAGATTTTTTTTTTACCTCATTGTTGCCCCATCCCACTTTTTATTAAATGAGTTGCTGGTCTGAAATGCATGAATGGATGTATATTAACAAATGAAGTTGACCAGACAAAATATGAAATATCTTCATCTGCAAATTAAATAAAAGTCAAAGTAATAGTAAGAAACACTGCATTTTTTAAGAATTTGTATTTTGCATACTGTCCAAATTTTAGCTGACTGAAAGCACTCAACTTGGCTGCATAATTCACTTCAAAAATTTGTACTGATACTACTAGCATATACTTTAGGTTTGTAAAGATAAAGACCATATAGCATACAGGAAAAATAGCTTGTAAAATTCAGTTCATTGTTAAGTACTACAACACTACACTATTAGATGAAAGGTACCACACTGTAAGGCACTGAATGTGACCATCTGTTCAAAGCATAAATTAAGAACCATAACCAGTTCTTGTCTTTCACAGCCTTCAAACCTCAAGCCTCTGCTCCCTAGAAAGGGATGCTGAACAGTCTCAGATTTCAGCCACAATAAAGGCTTATACAGTGCTCCACAACTGACTGTGAGGAATGGCTGTTACATGTTGGTGTGCTTCATCCATATGTGCATTAGATGATGAAAGTCACCACACTTCTGTTGTGAAGATATAAATATCATCTATTACTAAGTAGTGAGGTAACATTATTCCATGTCAATCTGAATTCAGGCTTGCAAATGGCTCCGCGGGGAGAATAATTAATTCACAGTATCTGTGAATCTCACTCATAATACCAGGTCTGGTTAAAGCATAGATTAATGCTTTCATTATCTATTAACTCCTATTAATGCAGGCCTACCCCAGCATGTCCATGTAGAGAACATGAACACATGCCTGTTCTTTGTTCTCCGTGCCACGCTTTGCGCTCAACCATCCCTCCCCTCCCCTCCCTATACTGGACTGGCCGTTGCCTGGCCCCGGAGGCTTCCTCCCCACACATGCTGACGGAGTGAGGCTGCACGAGCCATGCGGAGCCAAGGGCCCTGGGGTTACTGTCGGTCATTACAGGGAGGCTAGGAGCAGGCCGGCAATCCCAGTGGCTGGCGGCCTGCCAAAGACAGCCTTCTACTCAAAAGCACACACAAAAACATACACAGGCATGCAGTTACTCCCCAGTAAGGATATACCATGTGGCTGGAAGCTGGCTTGCAGCCTAAGGCAGGGACTTATTGTCAAACAATGGTTTTGCTTTACTACTTCATATCCTTGTTTACTTTCTAATCCATAGACAGACAAAATATACCATACCTCTACACTGTCTGTCCTATTTATAACTCTGCCCGGTCCCCCATGCTGTTTTCATTTTCTGCCATATTTTCACTGCATGTTTTGACACTCCTGATCATTTTTCTCTTGATGTGAGGGGCCAAGTGCAATCAGAACTGGGGAGACTTCCAAAGCCGCATAAAACAGATGTCCAGTGAAGGCTTGTGTACCATTGTCCCACACCACACTCAGGATGGAGTTAATTTTCCACTGTGAAATCACATAAAAAAAGAAACCAAAGACATGTCTGTTAAACTGGCCTAGGGAAAGAAATCTACATAAAACAACCACAGCCAGCTATTCTGTGGGTAAACAATTTGTTCTATAGCCATGTGGATAAACACAAGCTTAACAAAAAACAAGCATCGACCCGAGACATGAGCATTATTATGAGTTTTGATGAACCATGCCACTAGTATGAACATTCCCATGTTCTGACACAAGAGTGGGAAGATCAACACTTGGCCGAGTACCTGAACACTGGAAAAAGCTGGCACTGGGGACTGAACAGCACTTCACAATTGCTTAAGTGATGGATCTGGAGACAGTGAATGCTTCTGGCCAACTAAATGAGCAATGGGAATACAGAATGGTTTAGCAATTCACCAGTCACCCCTTTTGCTCCTTAGGAAGCGACAGAGATGGGCAATGAGGGAGAAAGACATTGACATGAACAAAGGCAACAGCTGAACGAATCATTACAAGGTCCACAACGGCTGCTGCTCCTGCGCTTTCAGTGACCCCAACAACTGTTGCCGATGCCTTGTGCCAATCGCACTTACTGCATAATGAAGCTGACCTGGCAGCACACACTGCCCCATCGAGAGGCTATTTTTGCGAATGTGTGGTCCTTTAAAGGAGTATGTGAGGGATGTGAGCATGTGTGGTAGATATTATTTTACCCATATTCCTTGCAGAGATCAAAAGATTGACATAGTGATTCATATGATTCTCCAACTCTGTTCCTTTGGTCTTGCAAGCTTGACCTTTTCATCACCAAATGCTGCTTCAGAAACCCTTACTGTCCCTCACACTGCCTGTGACCCCCATCCCCCACAGTCACCCTCTAAAGCTCCAGAGAGTCATCTCTGAGATTGAAAGAGTAAAGGAGGTGTGCGCCGCTGCAGTGTAGGGGGTAGAAAGAGCCTCATAAAACACGCTCAGCTTTCATCAGATGTAGCTGACGGGGGGAGGAACATTATGGCTTCTATCAAAGAATATGATATTCACATCATCTAGCCAAGGTTCCATCAAGGCAAAGATCCTAGCCAAGATCTTGACCCTTGAACATTTACTGGTAGGCTGAGGACACAAACAGGCTGGAGAAGTGTGCAAGGGGTGTAATGGTGAGCTCCGCTGGGCTTAATGCTTCACACACACCTTACACAACGAGGCCTTCAGGGCATAGTAAAGATGGCAGGAGGACTGTTAGGGGTGAAGAGTTGCCTGTGATTAGAACCACAAAGCAACTCTGTTTCCATCCAGCGGACATCAACATATGATTCATTTGCCATCGTTAGAGGAGCCTACTCCTCCCCCTCCATGCTTAAGCACAGCCAATAGCAGCACAACACTGAGATTTATCTACCGCTGTTGCTTGAGGTTTCGTTAGAGGCAATGTGTTCCATATGAGTGTGAGTGAGACAGAAGGGATATTATAAGGGACACTTATCCTCATGAGTTAATAAGTAGTATGTTCCCTGTTATTTACATTATTCACATCACTCGATCCTTCATCTTTATAAAAATGAAAGCGAATGAGTCAAAGCAGAGTCAATGCACCATATAATCAACAACAGAAACAAGAACAACAACTTGTCGTAAGCTCTGACGCTGATCGTTTGCGTGCCTGCACAGATGGTAATCAGCAGCAGATGCGCCGGTCAAGGTGCAGCCAGTAGGATGGTGTTCCTCCTCAGCATCCTTATGTAAATGTGAGTGGGAGACGCAGGGCTACACAATGCCCTGCACAGCAGAGGACTAACGTCTCTCCTGCACAGCAGAAAAACATGTGAGCTGGGGAACAAAGGGAGAGATGGAGAAAAAGTGAGAGAGAAAGAGGAGGGGGGATGAGAGTGGCTCTACCCGGCTGAAGAGAGGGAGGTTATGAGAGAGAGTCAGAGAGCGAGAAAGAGGAAAAAGGAGAGCGGGAGAGAAAGAGAAAGGAGGGTTTGGAGCCCTCATTGTCTTTAAGCGTCATCACAAGCGTTGTTTTGATGGCTGTTACATCCTGTCCATCTCTATGACACAGACACATGAAGCTGAATGAAAGAATCACTGAGCTGGACACAGAAGGGGTTTGGCAACATTTTAAACACCAGAGTAACCACAGTGCAACCACTCACCTGCTTCCTCTTCCTCACTGCAGTGAAACAGTGTAGGAATTAGGCCAGTTTCATAATAAATTGTATAGTATGTATAAAAGAATGAATCGGAATATGAGCAGCTGATTAACAAAAACAGACTGTATAAAAGGTCAGAGCAAGAGAATGAAGCCAGGCAGTGGTGCATCGTTTCCTGTCATGCTGTGCTGTGAGGTAAAGCCAAAGCCGTAAACCCGCTCTTTCACAGCTCCTTCAGTTACACAGGCGCCATCAATACACACACAACTGCCCTCCACACAGAGAGGAGGCTACTTGCCGGTCTGGCAGAGTGTACACTGTACTCCTTCCAAGCGGAGCAAAGTTCAGCATGTGTGCATGATCTACAGCCCCCACCACCACAGATGCGGCTGCTGCTGCTGCTCACGTGACTGCTCCATTGTTTACTTCAACGAGGAGCTCTACCATAGGCAGCTCGAAGACGACTCCACATTCTTTGGAATAGAAAAACCCAAGGTGTCTGTCCCATACATCCCCTAAAGGGGGGTAGAGGGGAGACTGAACCAGCTGTCACCACCACAGAGACAGCCCACAGAAAAAGCGGTTCACCGCATTGAGCATTTCCCCTCTCAAACTGAAAACAGGAGGATCAGCAGAAGTGTGATAATACACGCAGCTCAGCGGGAGAGCAGTGGATAGAAAAGCAGTTTGACTCATGCCTAAATGTGCCTTTAGCCTCTGCATTCCCCTTCATGGACACCTAGAGGAGATTCACAGTCCAATGCGGTGAGGCTGGTCACAAACACAAGTGGGTGTGTGCACCCTAATAAAAAAAATGAGCAAATAAATGCTTTCCCCAAATAACCACTTACTCTGGATGGTGACCACCTGTTACCTTCAGAATTTTAATGCTTTTAAATCACAATCCATGTATGTTACAGTCCAACTAAGACAAAAAAAAACAAAATGTGAAATGCTAATTAATTAATAATAATAACAACAACAACAAATTTAACTGCACTTGATCTCTCCAACTATCTGATTTCTGTTTTACCTGACTGAGAAAAAATTGATAAATAAGAAGCTAAACAAAGGCTTTGTACTTCATAGAAGCAAAATTAATAAACAGCTATGCTAGTATTGACTGCCATTGCCTACAGTTGAAACATCACGCATCATCAGTGTATACCCAGTCAATCATATCCCCTGATCCTGGCTCTCGTATATTTAGCACTTCAGAATGAGTTACATATGCCACTGCACAGAGACCCTGCACTGAAAGTTGTTTCAAAGACCTTAACAAACATCTGACGTTGTGATCATGCAGTTTCGTCACTTAACACATTCTTAATATAAAACAACTGGAAGTGGTTTGATCATGTCTTTTGCAATTCACTGAAATAAGAAAACTCCCTATACAAATATTGCAAAGCCCAATCTCTCCAAAGGTCTTGACCACAAGTAGTGAAGAAATGTGATTTTGACAAAAAGATAAGCAGCTTTTGTCATTGTCATGCTGTCATGATACGAAGGATACAAAGTAGAAATAAGTCATGCTGTCCGTTTACTGCTGAATAATGGCATTGTCAGTTTTCTCACTAACACCGAGATTAATTATAGAATAAGACAGAGACTTGTGCTATATGTAATGCATAACACTGTGGCAAGAAACAGCAAGTAACTCATTAGAATGAGCAATCTTTTTTTAATAAAATAATCCAAAAAATAGCACTTTCACAATTAGGAAATTGTAGCTGATGAATAATTGTCATAAAAAATTGTGATTAATGATTTAATGATCTGTCTGGGCAACTAAAAGAACAAGCCTTACGTGGAGAAAATTATTCAGATGTCCTGCTTATGGTCAGCCCTTTTCCACCAACGTGAAATGGGTTCTGTTCCCGTTTGGACACCTAATTTTGAACTTTTTGGCGCCTTTCCACCCTAGTAAATCAGTTCCGCAACCTTTGTTCCCTGCTGTAACAATAGAGTAGTAAGTATTTTTCAGCACGAAATGTAACAAAAGCCAAAGGCATGTCAAGTTGTAGAGAAATGATGTTCTCAGAGCATGCAGTGGTCTGCTGATGAAACGCAGCATTTGTTGTTTGTTTGGTGTTGTCCAGCGTTTAGGGGGACCACTATAATGTAAAGGTAGCAAACATCCCATGTGTCACATGACTGTGAAAGACAGCGTGATTGGACGCAATTATTGACACTAATCACTATTATCAAAAATCATCACCAGCAGGTGATAATCATAACAGCCCTCTTAAAACATGGTCTTTTCTTCCAAGCTGCAACAAAGAACAATTAACCTCTTCTTTATATCAAATACATAATTCAGTCTACTCTCCCTAGAAGTGGGCATCCAAGATCATGTCAAAGACAGGGTGATTAATGCTCAATGAACTAAAAAAATAACTCGTGTAATAGTTTAAAGCTTTAGAATTGGTTAACATGAGCCTACAATGTGAACAAAATGCATGGTGTCCATAGCAGGAGACCACAGAGGAACCTCCCGTTCCCCAGTAAACAAAAAGGAAAAAAACATTGCCAAATGGTTGAAGTTTGCCTAAGAGCAAGCACCTTGACACTTCAGAAAAGTCCTGCAACAATATTTTAGGAAGAACACAAAAAGGGCACTGCATACCAAACAAAAAAAAACAAACATCATCTCAGTAGTGAATTATGGTGGAGAAAACATGACTTTAGTGTTGCTTCGCTATGGACTGGAACTATCACCATCATCAAGGGAAAAATACTGATACATCACATCTGCTTATCAGAGAAGCTGGAGCAAGTCTTTTAATTATTATTATTTTTATTTGAGATTTTTGGTATTTTATTCTATTTCATTTTGTAATAATAGTGAGAATCCTGAACTGATCAATTTAATTTTATAGATCACACATTGATTTTAACAAGCTTCTTCATCCCCTGATGCTGTGTATACCAATATAAAGGTTTGAGAGATGGATCAACATTACTTATATTTGATTTAAAAACCCATAACCAATCATTATTTAGCTTATTGCACATGCAAAGTGAGGAGTTGATCACCGACATATCTTATGATGATTATCCTTAGTCTATGCTTCAAAATAAGTCATTTAGCAAACTCATCACTAGTGAGGATGAAGTACAGGGTTTTACAGCCTCTAATTGAAATGTGTGTGAGATACTATGAGAGTATAGGGGGATAAAACTGCTATAAACAGTTACTTAAGCAAAATTCTCAGTTCTCACAGCAAGATGCATGTTCAGCTTGTTGTCCTGGTTCTTGCTCTCCAGGATAAAATAACAATGCTAAAAACACACAACACTGATCTGGGACATTTACTTTACTCTGTGTAAACTCCTAAAATCTGAACTTCATAAATGCTTAACTGCGTAAGCAAAGGGGCATTCCAAAGGGCTCAATCTGTGTCCTTGACCCTTCCATGCCTCATTCTTTTTCTAGAGCTCTCATTATTTTAAACTCCACCCAAATTATACTGAAGACAATTATGGCAGCAACACGTACAGAAGTTAATTAGTACATCTCCATTTTAATTAATCAAGGTTGTCAGCTTGACGGATATCAATAATTTGTGTCACCAACTACACTGACAAAATTGATTGGTATAATTAGAAATGATGCAAATGTTATGCAGGTTTTGTTTTAATAGGACACACTCAAGCAACTAGACATCATGCCTCTTTGCCAGCCTTCCTTTGCCTCAAATTTGTTTTTACACTAATTCTGGTTGCGAGCAAGTGCGCAATGCCACTGGATAGTTCAACAATATGTGCTTCTGCACAGCTGTGCAGACGTGCATGTCAAATTTAGCAAAATAAGTCATTCCCGGTACCTTTCAGGCAGCACAATGAATGACGGTCATTTTTACAACTTTGAGGAGTGCAATACACATTTACCAAATGTAATTAATTAGCACTTTCAAACTTGTCTACATAAAATGCATTAATACAGTGAGGCTACAGCTTTTGCAGTTGCAGGTGTAATCAGAGTTTCATACACTGAGAATAGCATGCAAAACTGCTGAACTAACACCTTGATCTGCTGTCTCACCCTATACTAATCTTATTAGTCATGTGAAATCTATAGGTGGCTTACAGACAGCAATAAGTAATGTCTGATGGAGTACAGGTTTAATAATAAGTAACATAAAACACAACAGCCTAAAAACAGGGTGTTTAAGACTATATACACTCCAAAACATTAAGGTATTAACATTGCATTACTTGCTACCTTGTTTTTGGATTTAGATTTCAAAATAATTCATTATTAAGAATGAAAAAAAACAACAACACACTTTATAATCACAATATAAAGTTTTGAGATAATGTATACAGGGTAGGGATGCACCGATACTGATACCAGGATCGGGTATCTGTCCGATACCACGTGCGTGTACTTGTACTCGTATTCATAAAAGTGCTCCGATACTACAGGATCCGATACCAGCGT
>BRDA01012489.1:86189-106704 GCA_036984385.1 Crenuchus spilurus | reverse complement strand
GATTTGTGGGAGGCAGTGGTTTAATTTGTTTTGTTTTCACCAAATTGCATGGAGGTTTCATCAAAGTCAACAAAACTAAATATTTTTATTATGAAGTAGTCCTTCATGATAAACTATTTCAAACGTAGTTAGCTGTACATATTTCCTCTCTTTGTGTACAGCCTAACATCATGATGTGGTCAGAATTCCAAAGGTTTCCAAGGTGGCTTACACTTGAATGGGCAAGAATCTATTACTGTACTCAAAAATAAAATGACTCCAACCTGTTTTTCAGACCATTGAATTTATTTGTTTATTAACACTGTCTGCATATAATGAAACTAGGAATATGTTTCAACTACTTATGATTAAAAAGCACATTTCATTCTCTGCTACTTTTAGAGACAATCGAGAAGTGTCATATTGGATAGACTTTTAACCTTAAACCTCATTAATCATCAGAAATCTTTAATTAATGTATCTTCATTAAAAAAAGTTACTTATTTAAAACATTTAAAATCATGATGTAGGTAAGTATTCTCAGAGACTTGCTCAGTCAACCTCTAGTTGGTTCAACCAACACAATCCCTACATTATGCAGGTATTTTTAGAAGCTTGTTGCTTGCTGAGCCAATCTGATATGGATTTCAAACATATTTCAATCATGGTGTGAATCGGGGAAGTCAGACAAAAAAGACTGCATCCAATCTGATAAGAGGCCCAAGACTAGTGGGTTGATGAGAGGAGTTTGCTTTGAGTGAGTTGGAACGTGTCCAGCATCTGAAAACTCCAAGCTTTTAAAAAAAAGTGCCTTTTAGATGCTAATCACATGGCCTCTAAAGTTGTGCTCCAAGCACAGTCCCCTTTTGGGGGAAATTATTTTCTTTGGCAAACAGTGAGCTGCTGTTTGGGAAACTACACAGTTCAATTGGGAGCCTCCCCTTACCCTGTCTGATTCACACTCTGTTTAACACTGTATGCCCCACTACTCTGTCACATGAGAGAAACAGGAAGGAAAATATGAAGAAAAAAAAAAATCTTGGAAAAAGAGGACAGAAAAGAATAAAGCCATCATTATTATAGGTCATAGGCTTGTCTGAAAGGTTGTATGAACTTTAATTTCATAAGCTCACCACAGTACTGCTAAACAAGACTTTTTGGAGTACATCTGACATTGCACTCTATAAACCATGATTTCTGGGTAAACAAAGCTAAACTGAAAGTCAGGCTCTTTTTGTTTTTTAGAAAAACACAAAACAGAACACATTCAGTGTGTCAGACAAATGAGTAAAGTAAATAAAATATGTGATTAGGTTTGCAGAGCTGAAAGAGGCTTGGTGAAGCCTTGAATCTAACAAGTGTCTGCTGTTGGTCTTACTTCTCAACAACAGAGTTTTCGGTACTTCCCCTAAACCATGCTTCACTTCCTCAGGTTGCAATTAGTTGTCTGAAGGCTATTCGTCAAAATTTCAGAGAAACAAAGCCAGAAGTCAGATTGCCAGCTCTTGTTACAATTGGTCATTTCCTGCTTTGGGAAAACAGTATGAAAAGAATTGCAATAGCCTGCATCTGTTCAAGACCAAGGCCAAGAGTATCTTCAGATACAATGTTTTGGACAAATTAACGCAAAGCATACAAATAGGAACTGTAAACCTTCAAATTTCAATATGTAGCAATATAAAAATATAGATAAAACTGTCTCTAGGGAAGATGAGCAAGGGATTAAATAGGTCAGTCATCAAACAAGGTCTATTGATTTCTTTTTGCAAGTGTTGTCAGAATACTTATGCCGAATTAGTGTTAACAAACATGATTAAAGTTTTTCAGTTCAATAATGAGAACCAAAAAGTGAGTGATAGCTGCAACTCCAATCCTCCAAGTCATGCAAGCCAATTAATTCACCTTCTGTGTTCTCATGTCATTTTAAACAGATGAATACTGGCTGCTTGCATATTTATCTTAAGTTAACATAATTAAAGTAGAAATTTAAAGCTGTAATTTAAATGTTGCAGCTGGCAAAAACTGAACTGCTGACATTGAAAATGGACATCTGGAGCCATTCTTTGAAACATTAAAAAGACATTCACTCTGATGCTACAATTAAACACAGCACTATTCTAAACCCAACCCTAACGCTAAGCCTTACTCCCACATGTTTTGGTAATGTTTTGCCACGATCACTATTGTATTTGTAGTTGTCCCATGAATGCTGCATTATCCACATCTTCTCAATGGTGGCTTGGAGACTTGTAAGCGCCTCATAGTAGCAGTCACACTGAGATTTTAATTTGACACTGTAGAACTCAATTATAAGCTTTGGTGGCAGTAGCACTAAATCAGCCACCGTAAAGTCACATTGTGTGTTCAAAGTCCACCAATCTTGACTCATGACCAAATTAGAATTTAATGTTAAGTTTACATTTGTGGGATTTTTTGTAACTTTTGACTGAAAATATTTTACTAAATACACTTCAGGTAAAGAGAAAATGTATTGTGGCCATAGAGCTTCAGGGGCTTTCATGGGTCTTGGGCCCATACACTATTCACGGTCAATGTTAAAAGGACAAACACTATTAAACTACACTTAAGGTTTTGACAATGTGTCAAAATTATTAGGCATTCTAGTAGTTCTACCTCTACAGGAATGGAGAGACGTATGAAACGAGAAACATAAGTGGAAAACACACCACAGTATCCATTACTTGACCTGTGTTTGTCTGATGCTTTCTGCCAGAAGAAAACCACAATAACCCATGTGGGAAATTACAATTGGGATATGGGGCTGTAATCCATCCAAAACCACGTCTCAAAGACTACAACAGCTTCTGTACACATATTTTAGAAATTTCGGCTGTCTAAACAAATTCAGCTCCTCATTGGTAGATTCTGGTTCCTCAATGGACTGAGCAACTAGGAGAATTAATCAGTGTCATTTTCAAATGCAAAGTGTAGGGGCCATATGTACTTAATGATGCACTTGGAAAGGAAAATTATTAAAGCATGCATATATTTCAAAACATGTTCCCAGGATATTCTATTCAATTCTGCAATGTAGGCCACACGAAACAGTAAACACTGGATGTAAACTCATGATACAAGTTAGCCAACAAATACACACAGTGTATGTGTGTGTGTATGTATATATATTGTCCGGCCCATTTTTGGGGTTGTGTGTGAAATTATGTCAAATTTGCTTTTTTTCCCACAGTTTTTTTGTGTTGTTCCAATACACACAAAGGAAATAAACATGTTTTATACCTGGTTTAATAACTACAGTATCACTGTACTGGATTGGTCAGCAAAAGCACCTGATATAAACCCCACAGAGAATCTGTGGGGTATTGTCAAGAGGAAGATGAGGGACATTAGACCCAACAATACAGCTGAAGGCTGCTATCAAAGCAACCGGGACTTCCATAACACCACAACAGTGCCACAGCCTGATCACCTCCATGCCATGCTGCATTGTTGCAGTAATTCATGCAAAAGGAACCCCAACCAAGTATTGAGTGCAAATACTGTACAAACATTTCAGTAGACCAACATCTATGTATTAAAAATATTTTTTAATTGATCTTATAGAATATTCTAATTTTTTTGAGATACTGACTTCTGGGTTTTCATTGGCTGTCGGCCATAATCATCAACATAAAAAAAACGCTTGAAACAGATCACTCTGTGCATATAATGAATCTATATAATATGAGTTTCACTTTTTGAATTGAACTACTGAAATAAATTAGTTTTTTATTATATTCTATTTTTTTAGATACACCTGTATATAGTCAGGATATGATGTCAATATCCCTGAACTTGAGTTATAAGCCATGCGCCATGGTAGCAGTATGCCCAATTTTAAAAATGCATTGCATTTTTTTGAAGGTTACAGCACCCCCTACCAATGCAGTTGCACTAAATGTCACTGAGCGTTAGACCAGGGGTGCACACAAAACCCATTTACATTCCCATTTAGATCTAATACCAGTGAATTTCAGCAAAAGGTGAGAAGTGTACATCTCTGTATCTTAAGATCTAAGTGGGTATAGCTAAATAATGAGTGCATAGAAAAATGAATGAAAAAATGGGTTACACTGCAAGGTTTAGGAAGTACAGGGCGAAACATGTTTGTGTTGCCAAAGTGAGAGAAAACAATAGCTTGATTGTGGATAAGTGAACTTTTAAAGAGTCACATAAGCCACAATAATATCCCAATAAAAACACAAACCTTTTCTTCGGTGTTCTGTTATTGGGTAAACGTGACATTTATTTTGCTCCAGCAGTTTTCATCTTCAAAAGACCCCTTATTTAATGTAGTAATTAACAGTATTACATAAACTCTAAATATAAACACCCATGTTTGTTGTATTCTGACAAATCAGGTAAAAGTATGGACCATACTTTCAAAAACAACAATTTAGCTACATCTTTAGCCATAGTGACACCTATAATGATCAGAGCATATACATCTTACATACAGGACCATTATAATATGTGCACAATTTATACAGGCCAACAGGTTATACATTAGCAAATATTTATCTGTATTCACTTTCTTATGTATGCACTTTTAAAACAGCAACCTAGCATATGTGCTTCAAAACACATACAGTAACATATTGTAGAAAAGTCACAAGTCTGTAAGTACAGCCAAAGTGGTATGCATTCATCTGTAACAATTTTGGAAATCTGACGAAAATGTCAGTTGATGTATAAAGCAACACCTATTTATTTAGTTAGAATTCATCATAATTTAGCAATGGCTATTTAATGTATGTGTAAACTCAACTCCCAACAAGGTATATTAAAAAATTAAGAAAAGGGCCATAATGTGTTGAACATTATAAATTAATAATAAGAACAGCAATCTTTCAGCATTGAAATATGTCTAATGCAATTAATGCTCCAAAATGAAACTGAAATTAAACTACTGACGTTTATAATACCACTAGATATTTTTAACCCGAGTGAATAAAAAACATGCTGTGTTCATTTTTTCTCTTATTTCATGTTTATAAGTTTATTCAAACAATATTCAACTGCTCGGTAAATGTACTTTACCTGGATGTATGTCTATATACTCAAAAAAGGCTTGTAAACAGTAAACAGAAACTTCCAAATTATTAAATCCTGACAGAAAAAGTACTTACATGTGGAGTTATGCCTATACTCTATAATTCTACAATTAAAATATAAATATATAGAAATATTAACAAAGGTCAGCTGTATTTGTAAAACAAATACATTTAGTAGTGATAAACACTTCAGTGTTTCAATTCAGGCTGGGGATGCAGAATGCGTAAACGAAAGACGAAAACAAAACATTTTCTATTTCTGCCAGTGAGGGGCGCTGCTTCTTCACTGCAATCCTACCTGGCATGGGGTACATCAATGCTGGAGGAGACCACCTTGCGTTTCTGCTCCAGCAGAGAAACAGAGCGGGTGTGGTCCTTCTCCTGATCCACTCCCCGGCCTGTCCGTTTATGTTCCAGTGTCCGGGGATCCTCCACCCCCTCTGGGCTGAGCGATGTAACCTCGCCCTTCTGCACACCACCATTCTGGCCCTGCGCTGGCCCATCCCTCTGGCTGCCGTTACAGTTCTGCTAAGAGAAAACACAGACTCAGTCTGCTGAAAAAAGGAAAACATCTTCCACTCATTCAGCCATTCTCCCCACAGAATGCAGTGCCTGGGACTAGTCTTGTTTACCTTTTTGGCAAGTCATAATACAAACGCCTACTGCAATGTCTTTGCACATGAAAACATAACACCTGCAAATGCTTTGCTCTTGGGCTGTTAGTGTTTAATACGTGCATCAGCACTCACACTAGAAAAACGAAACCGATCAAGATGTTTCCTTCCCCATTTGCCCGAAAAAAATTGTTTAATGCAGAGGATCTGAACAGATCTCGGCACTATTGACAAAGAAAAATAAAATCTACTTCCACTACTGTTTACGACCATTGCACAAAAACTAAACGATGGTGACCCTTTTACACAGACAAGCATAACTTAACAAAAATAAATGTTTCTACTATGCTGTTGCCAAACTCATTGGTACAACCTTAAGAAATTCACATTGCTGCATGCATAAAACACCATCCAGATGTTTACCATTATTACATTCACAAGTCTACAAGCATAACACGTGATTGAAAGGTAAAGGTATTTTGATTACTCCACTGTGGAAACCAACTCAAATGACTATTTGTATTGTGGTTTGTATATTGTGGGTAACACCACTAACCCCCCATGTGGCAGATAGGGGTTTGATCCAGGGTTTGGACAATAACAGCACTACTGTTCAAGACTCCTAACGCTACATTCCATACCTACACAAGCAACATAACTGTAAGTCATTCTGAATAACGTCTGCTAAATGTAATTTAGTATAATAAAATAAAATGGAGGTAAAGCATGATCGAAGAACAAGTTCTGGTTTTCTGATTGTTATCATGATGATTTATATTTGTGTTGTTTGTATTCATGTCATTAGATCACATCATTTAAAATGAACATATTAGTCTCTATAATTTTCTGACATTTTTTTCCTCTTGGTTTTACCCACAGTCAAAAACATTTCCCTCTTTTAGGCAACTGCAGCAGCTAGTGTAGGTCCTAATTCTATTGTGTCAGTCAAGCAATTCCTAATCCAATATACAAAAGCACATTTGATTGATCAACATTTTGGGAGTCTTAATAAAATTAAGCATATCTAAATTCTATAGAATTAATTAGATTTGAGAGAATGGTGCATACCAATGAGTGTTCCATTACAGTATTAGATTAAACAAAAGAAAATTGTCCTCCAGCCTGTGAACTACTTACATAGGTTACTGTACAGTCATTTACACGCAGGGCCATTGTAGCATGCTTCACTGGGGTGCCTGATGGGAATACTTTTATCACTGGTCATTGTTCTGCTGCTACTACTACTGGGATTTTTTCATTTAATTCCTAATACAGCCTTTTTAAACTAGTAACTACATTAACCAGTTTTTCTCCTTTCCAGTACAGTTCATCTTCAGTCATGTCAAATGGTGACTTATATCTATAGCTAATCAGCCTCTAATGGCAATTCAATGATCACATTAAGCACCAGCAACACATTTACTGTAAGTAGTATAGACAGGCTGGAAAATGATTGTCTCCCTATATTAGTGAGACCACTCATCCATTATGGCTAAAGCCAAGCCAACAACATGTGGATAATGACATCTAAAGTTTGCTTCTTTAGTTTTGCACAAGTGGTATGAGATAATATAACAGACGTCTTTGTAGATACATTACCCTTGTAGCTCCAATTTAAAGCTAAATAAGAAAGCTTTAAGTCTTAGTCTAAAAGAAGAAATTGTGTACATTTAATTTCTTGCTCCTTTAAATTATCAAAAACAAAACTGGAAGGGGGAAAAACAACCTGCCTTTGTCTACAGGACTCATATGTATCAGCACTCACCGTAAAGCCCCTCCCTGCAAAACAAGTCAACAAGTGGCATTCTCCCAAGCTGAACAAGGCTCATTTAAGATTCCCGGCACCTTGCCAGGGCCACAGATTCAGCATGCACAACAGTTTGAAGCAGTTCATTTTAACCAGATAACCATGGCAGCTGCTCAGGGATGCTTGGACCCACCTGAGTTTCACATTATCACCTCCTCCCTGACTGCACTTATTATAAGTCAACTTTTTCCTTCTGGGCTACAGGACAAGAAGCTAGAATTTAGATCTAGGTTAGTTTACTCATATTTAAATAAGCAATTATCTAGGCTGTAAATGTTTTTTTTAGTGCAAACCAGCAAATGTATTTAGAATAAACATTTTATCACTATATTTAAACTTTAATTAATGTGAAATGTTAAAAATATTCTTCAGTATGCTGTCAAGACACACAAAAAAACCAAAAAAAAAAAAAAAAAAAAAATTACAAGTGTATTTTACAGATTCAAATATCTTACACATTTTAATCAAAAATATTTTTTGCAATCAAATGCTTATCCTAATTAATGATTGCACAGTTAGAATCAAGCAGAATGTGTGCTATCTGTAGTGAGTTGTTTTTTTTTTTACAGGAAATTCGAGCATCTTTGTTCTGATGTTTTGCAGGGGAACAGGCATCAACTTTACACTGAAGCCAATTAGGTCAATAAAAAGTCTTTGTTCAGCTATTGGTTCCAGATGAAGCTTCATCATATGGTTATGTGTTAAAAAAATCACAGTTCTACATAATATTTTTATGAAAAAAAAATTGAACTAGTGTAATTACAAAGGTTTACATCTCTACATCAGTGATGCACTAGCTCACAGCAACGTTGTGCAATACACAACAGAATCAACAGCCAGCATGGGGAGGGAGGACGGAGAGAATGGAGGTTGTTATGAACAAACACAGATGCTCCTACTAGACTGGCCAGAATACTGCAGTACAGTCATTCATTCACCCAACAAGCAAAACACAAATAGTGAAGAGCCCGTGATGACACTGTGCAATGCAACATGCATTATGAATGCATTTACTATGCATTTATAATGTACTATGATATACACAAGATTCTGTTGAGGCAGAAAAAACAAGCTGACCACAACGCACCTTCAGGCTGGACTTCAGCGGTCCCTTAGCAGCCATTTGAGCGGAACCAAGCGCGATCTCCTCCTCTGAGAACTCCTTCACGGTGCCGTCCTGCATCAGCACGGTGTACACGCTGCACCGGTGGCCACTTGACGCGTCCCTGCTCTCCTGTTTGACGGCCTGCACCACCCCGGCGAGCGGCACCGCGTGGCCGGCTGGAGCCGGCGCGTATACGCGACTGCCTACGACGGAACGCTTAACGAAGCGCCTGGCGTGCATGGCTCACGGCCGCGGTGAAGGACGCATGAATGTGTGGTTAAAATAGTGAAATAAAATATATAAAAGTAAGAAAACAAGAGAAAGGTCGAAATCAGGACGATGAAATCCGCAGAAGCGGGCTAAACGCGAGACAGGTCGACAGGATCATGTTGACGTTAGCTATGTAGCTAGCGAGCTAGCCGCACTCCTTTCGTGACGCCGTTTCGAGCTTAGGAAAACGGCATATTAACAAAACAAACCTGAAACGGCACGTTTGACTCGATTAGCTCGATAACCGGCAATATTTCTTCTTTTTCGACCCTGTTTGTTTTCCTCGCAAGCTAGAGAGTGGGGAGGAAAACACGGAACGGCACGGCAGCATTGGATCGAACGGAGCACGGGTGGTTGAACGATAAAAATTCGCAAATTAATCGGAGAAACGTCTGTTTACCTCAAGAATTAAGCTCCTATTGTATAACAGAAGCCTATATTCGACGTCGCCCGTCGTGTACGAGCTAATACGATGAATAAAACGTCGCCCAAACCCGAGTTAAAGCGACAGGGCGAGGGGAATAAAACCGCTCCGGTCCGTAACGGTCGCTACGCGAGCCGGAGCCTCTTGCCGGCGGAATGCTGCCTGTAAACATGTGCGCTCGCGCGGCACATAGATACGCGCTCCCATTGGCTGAGAGCGCACACGCCTTCGCGGGCTTTACGTTCTACCCACCCGTTTTCTGGCGAGTTTCCTTTCCTGTGCCAGGATTGGTTGGTAGTATACGCGTCCTGCGCTGCGATTGGCGCGTTGTTCACAGATCGTGAACGTGAGTTACTAGTTAGTCGTAGGGCAAGAGGAGGAGCTTGACGGAATACGGATGGAAAAGAAAAAAAAAACAACAGCACTATCTCTGTCAGTTTCCCTCACAACACACTGAAATGGAAGGCTGAAACGGAGCTCCATTCAAAACAATGACGCAAAGCAGGAGAAGAGACTCTCTGAGGAGGGAGGCCGACTAGACTAAAGCATTTGTCAGTGGCGAGACGATAGTCCGTGACCTGTGGCTGTGTAGGGAATGAGTGGCATGAAATAAGGTGCTAGAAAACACTGGCTATCTTACAAACAATTGTTGTAATATCTGCAGTTTAATAAGAGATGTACAATTTATTGATCCCCAAATGGAAATTCCTTTTTGCGCGCACAAACAAGGGGGCAGTGAGCACACACACCCAAGGCAGTTGGCAACCAGCTGCTGCAGCACCTGGGGAGCACTTGAGGTTTAGTTGTCTTGCGCAAGTTCAATTCAGCCATTAACTTTTCTTGCTCATCATCCTTTTGGTTTTGGCTGCCTAAAGCAAGGTGCCTACGATGCTCTGCGACTCAGAGTAGAAATATTGGACATTAAAAGTATTTGTCCCGGGTCGGGGGCCTAAAGCCCACTTTACAGTAAAAGTGGTAACTGGCCATGCTATGTCACACACCATGTGATCTGTAGCCTTTCTTTGTACTACTGTGGTAATATGCACATAAAGGGCAAAAGTATGCTTTGGGTCTATTTTTGATGCATGCCCTATGCAACATTCTAGCAGTGTCTAGACAGAAACAATACAGAATTCAGTATTCTTGCTAAATGTATAATCTAGAAAAATAAACATATCAACAATCATATTTTAAATTGTAGCAACACCATTACAAAAGTGTAAATGCTGACCTTGTAAGTAGATTTATTTTCATTTACAGAACACAACTTTGAACACTTTATTTTCTTTTTATTGTGAAGCAAACAGCAAATAGGACAAAATAACAGAAAACTTCAGTGTGCATAACAATGTATGCCCTTAAAGTCAGTACATTGTACAGGGTGGGCCATTTATATGGATACACCTTAATAAAATGGGAATGGTTGGTGATATTAACTTCCTGTTTGTGGCACATTAGTATATGGGAGGGGGAAAACTTTTCAAGATGGGTGGTGACCATGGTGGCCATTTTGAAGTTGGCCATTTTGGATCCAACTTTAGTTTTTTCAATGGGAAGAGGGTCTTGTGACACATCAAACTTATTGGGAATTTCACAAGAAAAACAATGGTGTGCTTGGTTTTAATGTACCTTTATTTTTTCATGAGTTATTTACAAGTTTCTGACCACTTATAAAATGTGTTCAAAGTGCTGCCCATTGTGTTGGATTGTCAATGCAACCCTCTTCTCCCACTCTTCACACACTGATAGCAACACTGCAGGAGAAATGCTAGCACTGGCTTCCAGTATCCGTAGTTTCAGGTGCTGCACATCTCATATCTTCACAGCATAGACAGTTGCCTTAAGATGACCCCAAAGATAAACGTCTAAGGGGGTCAGATTGGGAGACCTTGGGGGCCATTCAACTGGCCCACGACGACCAATCCACTTTCCATGAAACTGTTCATCTAGTCATGCATGGCAAGGAAGGTTCCCCTGCTTAAATCAGCACAAGTCCAGGCCCGTCTTAAGTTTGCCCATGACCATTTGAATGATCCAGAGGAGTCATCGGAGAAAGTGCTGTGGTCAGATGAGACCAAAATAGAACTTTTTGGTCTTAATTCCACTCGCCGTGTTTGGAGGACGAAGAATGATGAGTACCATCCCAAAAACACCATCCCTACTGTGAAGCATGGGGGTGGAAGTATCATGTTTTGGGGGTGTTTTTCTGCTCATGGGACAGGACCATGGCACTATATTAAGGAGAGGATGACCGGGGCCATGTATTGCGAGATTTTGGTGAACAACCTCCTTCCCTCAGTTAGAGCATTTAAAATGGGTTGTGGCAAGGTCTTCCAACATGACAATGACCCAAAGCACACAGCCAGCATAACCAAGGAGTGGCTCCATAAAAAGCATATCAAGGTTCTGGAGTGTCTTTGCCAGTCTCCAGACCTAAACCCTATAGAAAATCTTTGGAGGGAGCTCAAACTCTGTGTTTCTCAGCGACAGCCCAGAAACCTGACTGATCTGGAGAAGATCTGTGTGGAGGAATGGGCCACAATTCTTGCTGCATTGTGTGCAAACCTGGTGAAAAACTACAGGAAATGTTTGACCTCTGTAAAGGCTACTGTACCAAATATTAACATTGATTTTCACGTGTTCAAATACGTATTTTCCTCACTGTAAATGGCCCACCCTGTAGAGCCACCTTCTGCAGCAAATACAACTTCAAGTCCCTTTGGATAAGGTAGTAGTAGCTACAGGGTGAGTAATTGGTGTTACCGGTATATAATATTGTTAACGTACATTTGTAGCAGTAACTTTAGTGTGAGTAGCTGATATTATGTAATAAAGTACATAAGAAGTAGTAGGTACAGTTTGAGATATACTGTATGTGTTATATAATAGTGTTAAAGTACTTTAGCAGTAGTAGCTGCAGTGTGAATAGTTGGTGTTAAATAATAGTGTTAAAGTACATCAGCAGTAGTAGCAACATTGTGAGTAGCTGGTGTTGTATAATAATGGTAAAGGACATTGGCAATAGTAGCTACAGTGTGAGTAACTGGCAATTCTGACCACAGGTTCTCAGTTGGATTAAGGTCTGGGCATTGACTAGGCCATTCCAATACATTTACACATTTCCCCTTAAACTACTCAAGGATTTTGCATTACGCTTTGGGTCATTGAACTGTTGCAAGGTGAACCTCCATCCCAACGTCAAATCACCGACAGACCAAAGCAGGTTTTGCTCAAGAATATCCCTGTATTTATCACCACCCATCTTCCTCTTGACTTGGACCAGTTTCTCAGTTCCTGCTGCTGAAAAACATCCCCACAGAATGTTGCCACTACCATGTTTTACTGTGGGGATGGTGTTCTTGGGGTGATGGGATGTATTCGTTTTGCGCCAGACATAGCATTATACTTGGTGGTTTGGTAAAAGTTCCATTTTGGCCTCTTCTGACCAGAGCACCTTCCTTCATACATTTGGGTAGTCTCTCACATGTCTTTTGGCAAACTTCATACAATCTTTCCTGTTTTTGTCTGTCAGTAAAGGCTTTTTTCCTGGCCAGTCTTCTACAAAGCCCAGCTCTATGGAGTTTATGGTTTATTGTGCTCATATGGACAGATACACCAGTCTCTGCATAGGAACTCGGTAGCTCCTTCAGGGTTACCTTTGGTTTCTGTGCTTCTCTGATTAATGCCATCCTTGCACGGTCTGAGAGTTTTGGTGGGTGGCCTTCTCTTGGCAGGTTTGTTGTGGTACCACATTTTCATTAGCTGATAATGAATTCAATGGTGCTCCGTGGGATCATCAGAGATTTGAATATTTTTTATAACCCACCCTGACTTCTACTTCTCAACAACTTTGTCCCTGACTTGTTTAGAGATCTCCTTCATGATATTTAACACTATTATATAACACATACAGTATATCTTCATGATATTGTTTGGTTAGTGGTGTCTCTTGCTTACTGGCGTTGCAGCCTCTGGGGCCTTTCAGAAAAGGTGTATATAACGACAGATCGTGTGATACAGATTGCACACTGGTGGACTTCATTTCACTAAGCATGTGACTTCTGAAGATAATTGGTTGCACCAGAACTTTTTAGGGGCTTCATAGCAAAAGGGGTGAATACATACAGTATATACATGCCAATTTTCCGTTTTTTTATTTCCCAAAAAATTATATATTTTTCTCATTTCACTTCACAACTAACATTTATATACAGGAGGTTGTAATGTAACAAAATGGGTAGAAAGCCTTTTCCAAGGCACTGTATTGACTGGTGTAATGAAGCTATTGCTTCTTCATGAAGTACTATTGTTGAAACTAGATGTGAATGTACAAAAACATGCAAACTCTGCAATTAGTTCCAGCATGACTGTAGATTTTATTTGGCAAGTGACAATTTAAAAAGATTATAATGATAAAACAAATGTATTCATACTTATTTACAAATAAAATACACTGAATTCAATTTGAACTGAAAGGATTGCTGTGATATAATTGAAGTACCCTCACAACACAGAGCTTGTACCAAGAAAATGTACCACTAATTCAAAACATACAAACAAGGTACCCAAGCTATAGTCTGCCACATCTGTAAATCACTTGAAGCAGAGTGGTGTAGTAATCATCCTTTTTTTTTTAATGTTCACAAAACCTGTAAGAATTCCCTTTAGATAATCACAGCACATTCAAAACAACAAACACTTATGTGCTTTATAAGCCATCAACAAACTATAAAACACACTAAAACCTTCGTTAATGGAGGGTAGGTAAATTATTAAAATATGTAAAATCATACTATATGTTAAATTCACCAATAAAATTATAGGTATTTACAAGACTCTCTTGGCATGTACTTGTCACATGCAGTGTCTGTGGCATCCATTGCTGGATTTAAACTGCTTATCAAGAGGAAAAGCGCTTCATATTTGAACTGTGTACATATATGAATAGTTGCCAAGCAAGCACTATACGGCAGTACCATAGAGTTTCTTTTGTGCTTTACTACTTTATGCTTGTGTACCTGCTATAGAAAACAAAGAGATCTCAAAATAATGTATTTGATACACTCAGTCAATACTGCTAACAACATTTCTCTAATTCATTTTAACACATATATACGGTTAAACAGATAATCTGCTCAGATTGAAAATATACTCACAAATAATTTATGAAGCATTTGCATAAACACATTAGCAATAGATATGATTCCACCATTATTGTCAGACTGATCAAGAAGTGTGGTAGGATTATGTGTACCATAAAAGGTGATTTTAACTGCATATACTGTAGTCGTATACAAAAAATGTAACATGAAAAAGTTTTTTTCTGTTCATAATTTAATTCAAAAAGGTCATCTGTTATATATTTAATATTTAAATATTACATATTTCAAGCCTTTTTTGTTTTTATGTTGATCAGTATGGCTTATGAGAAGCTCATGAAAATCAGAAATCCTGTATCTCAAATCATTTAAATATCTAATTGCGAGTTTGAGTACCATGTATGTCTTTTGCTACAACTGCTACATTCCTAATATCAAGCCACTCCTGAACCAGAGACAACGCCAGAAGCGTCTTACTTGTTCTAAGCGTTAAAACTACTGGACTAAGTGACTACTAGACTACTTGGCTCTGTGTCTAAAGTTCTATCTTCAGATTTTGCATTTCATTTGGAAATCAAGGTCCTGGAGTCTAGAGGATGAGATACAGAATCCAAGGTGTCTGAAGTCCAGTGTGAAGTTTCCACAGTGATGGTTTGGGGTGCTGAGCACTTCATCTGCTGTCAAGCTTTATGGAGATGCTACAGGACTTAGCATTTGTCCACAGTGCCAAAACTACTATCAAATGGTTTCCTAACCATGATATTACTGTACTTGTTTGGCCAGCCAACTCATGAGCTATAAGCCTTACTGATCAGCATTAAAACAAAAAAAGGACTGAAAAACTTTTTTACATGTAATAAATAAAAAAATATATCAGATTACCTTTTTGAATCATGAACAAAGTGCTTCTTCACAATATTCTAATGTTTTGATGCATGACTGTTAACTAATCCCTCTCAGCATGAACTCCATGGGAACATTGTCTGACTTGAGATGCGACAACCATGAAATTTTTGGTTTTGTTTTGTTTTTTTCAGATATGCATGGTGCATTGTACATGCCTCTTGGTCACTTTGATTCTGAAGCTGTGAATGAGTGAAGCGCATGTGTTTTGCTTGTGCGATGGCGCTACCTGCTGCGTGTGCCTACTCTTAGGGTGAGCCGAGGGCATGGACAGCCGTCTGTTACCCCTGCACCTCACTCAGCAGCAACAACACGGCTCCCAGCAAAGCCCACCTCCAACAGAGAGCACACTTACTAGTACACACTGCATGAATAAAACATCATAACAAGAGCACTGCGGTGACACCTCCATTTGCAGTACCAAAATATTCACGTAACCTTCATATCCCATTAATCTTTAAGATGAATGTGGCACTTGAGAAAACCTTCATTTTATAATGAGAAATATCTCTATCCACAACATATGATAAAACACACAATAATGATAGAGAATGTGTCATTTACAAGTCAATTTTAAGATGTTTTACCATGAAACTGTAGGCCAAATGTTTCCTATTACACACTGGAAAACGTGATGCACTGAATTTACATGTACAAGCATTTGAATACTTTCTGCATGAATAAAATATTGCAAAAAGTAAACTAAAGAATAAAACATATGTAATGTACACTATATGGACAAAATGTTTTGAGACAACTGCACATTCTTTGTTTCTTTTGAAATCAAGGGTATTAAAAAGAGTTTATCCTGCTTTCATTGGAGTATCTGTCTCTACTGTGAAGGGATGGCTTTCTACTATATTTTGGAGCATTGCTGTTAGTACTTGACAGCATTCAGTGACAGGAACGTTAGTGAGATCAGAATATTGTATGATAACCACTCCCGTCATCTACAACTCCTCAACTCATGCCAAAAGTATTGGGATGGACCACCATCATTCCAGAGAATACAGTTCCACTGTTCTACATCTCAATGCTGGGGAGCTTCATACCCCTCTAACCCATGCCTGACATTAGACATGGTACAAATACTGTGTGTGTGAATGGTACAGAGACTATGTGTGCATTTGCACATCTATCAACCATCCGTGCAGCTTGCTTTCATTGGTACTGAATGTATTCATTAGAATGGGTGTCCGCAAATATTTGGACATGATGTACTTGAAGTAAAATCAGTGCATCGCTGTTTTCAGTGAACATAAAAGAGGCATCATGTCAAAAGTATTTAGCTGTGTGCTGTCATGTTGATTAGATAAGTGCCAAACTGGATTTGTCATGAGCCAACATCTCACTTCTGATATCAATCAGATCACTTGCTGATGCAGTGCTGTGTGTAGACCTGTCTGAGCCAGTCAGAGACGAGATATATCACTGTTTAGGCCCAGCTCTCCTACGCTTTCATAATCAGGCTCCACCTGCCCTTTCCCCTGCTGGCCCTCCTCAACAGTCTTTTGGATCTTGATGGTCTCGTACCCAGGATCTGGGTTCTCTGTGGACTCTTCCTGGGGCCGCTCTCCAGGTGGTGATGGGTACACATCCCGCACAGTTGCATACAGGTCACTGGAAGTCGACTCCGGTATCAGTCCCTTGATTTCTGCAATGCTGCTGTAGTCATGTTCTTTCTCCTCCAACCCTGGTTTACCAACTGTGGAGTACAAAGCTGATAACTACAGGAAAGATAAAAGAGAAGTGAATAAAATTATCTTTTTAAACCCTAAAGACCTGTAATTCAGATTCTTACCTCTCAACCTTCATAACTTACACACTACTCTAATTTTTTTTTTTTTAGAAAATACAATGTAGTCATCCATACAGCCATTATCACGCCCGCTTAATCCTTATTAGGGTCATGGTTAGTCACCACTCCTTCAATGGGCACAGGGCAGGGCATTACATTATGCAACTAAGCCCAGGACAGAGCACCAATCCATCGCTGGGTGCCAAAATATTCGTTGTTGTTCATATTTTAGGGGCACCCATGACCTGGTGGTCAAGGATCTGGTCTTGTGACCAAAAGGTTGTTGGTTCAAACTCCTTGCAGGACAAGACAGAAGTGCCCTTCAGCAATGCATGTAATCCCCAACTGCTCCCCAATTGCTTATATGGTCAGAGGTCAAATTCCAAGTACATTGGTCAACGATTGTTCACTTTCACTTAATTCAAAAAGGTAAACTATAGTATTTAAATTTCTTTTCATATAAAATTACACATTTACTGTTGCCAGGAAAACTTATATTGTAGCTAAAGAACGTGATCAATCCAGAACATCAATACATTTTGAGTGAGCAAATTATTATTCAAACAGTATCAGCATTAAAACAAAAAGGCTTTAAATGTCACTAATTGCACTAGTATTAATTCCATCTGTAGAAATGACTGAATATTAGTGGTGTAATGATGAAGTCAGCTCACAGTCTGATCTGATTTAATTCACAAGACTGTATTTATATTATATTCATCCAACATTTTGAGCAAATTGTGTATGCTTAAAAATGTTTCTAATGAGAATAGAGTTAGAGGTATGACAGTTTGTAGACACCTGCTCATCCAACTTGTCAACATAAAATCAAGGGTATTACTACACAGTAAATCTGCCAGTGTTAAATCAACACTATTAGAGTTAAATTAACACTGAGAGTGTTAAAATGTAACACTCTCAGTGTTAATTTAACTCTAATAGTGTTGATTTAACACTGGCAGATTTACAGTGTAGAGAATTTGATCCCCTATGTGGCGGTAACAGCCTCTGCACTTCTGAGTCAGCTTTACACTAGATGTTGGAACACTGTTGTGATGTTTTTGATATGAATCAACATGCCACTCCAGCTCTTCCCAAAGGTATCAGATGGAGCTCCATCACTCCAGACAACACAGTTCCACTGTTCCACTTCTGGGAGGCTTTATACCCCTCTACACAGTAAATCTGCCAGTGTTAAATCAACACTACTAGAGTTAAATTAACACTGAGAGTGTTACATTTTGACACCCTCAGTGTTAATTTAACTCTAGTGTGTTGATTTAACACTGGCAGATTTACTGTGTAGCTTTACATGGGCCATGATTACCTTCCCAAGGCCCATGCCCATCTCATTATGATGACATTGCTATTCTATGGAGATTCTACAAATTGTGACTCTGTCTAAAATAGACTAATTTCAAATCATGACCAGAAGCTGCTTAAAAAACAGGTGCTCCACCGTGTCAACAAGTTTTCCAAGAGACTCACCTCCCCAACAGGAATTACACCATTCTGTGGCTCTGGAGGTCCCGACAAAGGCGAGTGCAACTGTAAGACAAAAACACAATTATGTCAATGAGAATCTATACTTAATTGTTCATAAAAACATCAGCAACACTGGATATTGTTCTTTAACCACTATCTGTATTCATATATTCAGTCCCCGTCTTGGCAGGAGCTATTGTATATTTATAAGAGGAACTGACATGTGAATCATTAATTAAGAAACTAAATCCTGTAGTCAATCAATAATGAACACCTTGCTTGTCTGGGGGTATCATTAAGCTCTGAGCCTTTGATTACCCCCACAAAGTAACATGAACTACCCTGAGAATGTCTAGAGATTAGCATCAACTATACAGACTTACTGTGAAAATACACATTTTGATTTGTATGACGAAGTAGTGACGGGTCATTTCTGAGATTAACTCCACCTCGGCACTGTGGAAGTGAGCTTGCCCTGATACAAATTAGTCAAAGTGCACAGGCTCAGAGATGTGCTTTGATATTGGTTTAATTAGCAAAGCAATTAATTTAATAGCCTTTGAGCCCACTGGTGTAGCTCTACAAAGACAATTTCACCAACAAAACAGAGCAGTTTATCCGCTAATTCACTCAGTCCAGCGAATTCAATTGATTTACTGCTTAGAAATGCATTTTCATAGGCATGTTTCAAAGCCAATATGCTCAGCTGTGTCAAAGGGGAGTATGAGAGAGAGGTGACACACAGAACATTAAGAATGACAGGCTGCTGATAGAGGGCTGGTGGAGGGGCTGTGTACTGAAATTCTGTGTTGAGTCGCGACAGTTAATGAAGACAAGTGCCCATTTTCACGCTGATACAAAGGCGCGTTCATATACTCGAGGAAAATGGGGTCTGCTCCAAACCTCTCCCTTCAGCAACACATTGCAGCCCTGACAAGCTGAACAGTTTATCTTCAAGAACCACACTCAGTCCATCAGCAGCCACAGCAGGCTGATAGAGGGGGTCCAAGCTTTCCTCTGCACCACAACACACACCCTACCAGTCTGATCAGCTCACAAACTCACTGAATTTACGATTTAAACTGCAGCCAGGAGCAGGTCGTAGTGGTCTAAGGGTTAGAAAAGAAGGCTTGGGCCGGAAAGGTCACAGTTCAATCTGAAGCAGTAGGACATGACCGAAGTGCCCTTGAGCGAGGAACCTAACACGCAAATGCTCCCCAGGTGCCACGGATGATGCCCACAGCTCCAGGCATGTATGCATTCACTGCCCCCTAGTGTGTGTGCTCACTAATGTCTGTTCACTGCATGGATGGGATAAAGGTGGAGGTCAAAGTCTATATGTGTAGCACTGTGGTGAACAGCTGGTTCTACTTTCCTTATGATATTAAAGCTCAACTGCTGCAACTAACTTGGCCAGTAGTCTGTTAAACAAGGTGATAGTGGACAGTTCAGTTGCAGTTATGACTTTACATTTCAAATTCATAATAAATCATTTCAAATATGATATGTCATGTCATGTCACACGCCGTCATCGCTTCGCTATGGTAGGCTGCACAGACGAGTCACTTCTCTCCAATGCCATCTGTCTCTGGTTGCTTGTTGCAGGCTAGCACCTGATAATCCAGTCCACGTCTTAATGTTATCAATCCAGGTTATTCTTGATCTTCCACGTCTTCAGACTCCCTCCACGAGTCCAGTCATAACACTTCCTTCAATGCTCTCATGTGCTGCCTCATCACATGACCAAAGTAACGTAACTAGCGGGATTTAACGTGCATCAGTAACTCATTTTGAGTTCTAGCATCTCATAGACTTGATCAGTGGTCATCATCTTCATCCATGAGATCTTCAGCAACTTCCTGATGCTGTTCTCAAAAGCCTGAATACGTCTTTCTTCCTCTTTCTTCAGTGTTTTTACTCAATGACTACGTGCAATTTAGGGCGATCAATGCAATGAAA
>BRDA01012489.1:40219-68999 GCA_036984385.1 Crenuchus spilurus | reverse complement strand
GCCATTTTTCACCCACTGGTAATCTGATGAGGAGCAGCCCACTACAGGTAAATATTCTCTGTAATAGTTTGTAGAAAAGACACAACAGACGACATTCGAATACAGCACAATGTCCTCTAAACAGGCCTTTACTTTAAATTATCAAGGCACACTGTGGCATTTAGAAACTGGAGAATGAGTACATTTCCAATCTTCAGAACAAATGAAAAATCAATCTAGCAAGGGTCAATAATTCTGAGAGGATTTTGAAGTGCACCACCATTGGCACAATCAATGCTACATCTAATGAACATCATTAAGCATCTCTCACTGGGGATATGCCTTTTTGTCTGTTTCTGACAGCAATTCTGTCCAGAAACTACTGTCACACAGACATAACCTCTTACACACAGGGTTAAAGCTGCACGTTAAAGATAATATTAATCTGAAAGAAGTTGACTCAAGAAGGAAATGATTTGATAAAAAATACAATATTGCTATGCTGTTATGAGTCATAATTTAAGCTAAAATGTTAAGTTAAGCGTTTGAACGTTATAGACCACATCATATATCTCAATGTATGAACATCAGACACACAATCTCTAAACGAACATCCAGTTTGATGAGCTGGCCAAAAAAGTTCAGATGCAAATGCATTATCCTGATAAGGACATGATGACAACAGTAGATAATACACTGACATCCTCGTTCGAGTTCTCCTCGTTCCACATACTTTTTCTGCGTATTTCACGCAATGACTTCTTTCCAGCAGATTAAATGTAAATTGATTTCATTAAGCATTAGTCTTTATTGAGATGGGCAAAACTGTATTGTAACAGTACAGGTGCATCTCAAAAAATTATAATATCATCAAAAAGTTCATTTATTTCAGTATTTCAATTCAAAAAGTGAAACTCATATGTTATATAGACACAGAGTGTCTATTTCAAGTGTTTATTTCTTTTAATGTTGATGATTATTGCCGACAGCCAATGAAAACCCAAAAGTCAGTATCTCAAAAAAAAAAAAAAGATTATATAAGACCAATTAAAAAAATTATTTTAATACATAAATGTTAACCTACTCAAAAGTATGCATAGTATATACACTCAATACTTGGTCGGGGCTCCTTTTGCATGAATTACTGCATCAATGCTGTGTGGCATGGAGGTGATCATACTGCGGTACCGTTGAGATGTTATGGAAGCCCAGGTTGCTTTGATAGCGGCCTTCAGCTCATCTACATTGTTGGGTCTGGTGTCTCTCATCTTCCTCTTGACAATAGCTCATAGACTCTCTGTGAGGTTTAGGTCAGGTGAGTTTGCTGGCCAATCAAGCACACTGATACTGTGGTTATTAAACCAGGTATTGGTACATTTGGCAGTGTGGGCAGGTGCCAAGTCCTGCTGGAAAATGAAATCTGCATCTCCATAAAGCTTGTCAGCAGAGCCTTGGTTTCCAAATGAAATGCAAAATTTACTTTCAGTGATGGTTTGACCACTTGAAAAGATGGTATAAGAGGACTTCATGGTTCACTTAATTACTGCAAGATACCCAGTTTCTATGACTGCAAAACAAGCCCAAATCATCACCCATCTTCACTTTCAAAAATCAGTCTGAAGGACATTAAAGACGTTTTGTTACGTGTTCAGATGCAACATTGCACACTTAAGCTGTGATGCCATGTTCTATTAAGAAAGATGGCTTTCTATTTTCACTCCAGTGGTGACACGAAGATGTTTAAAAAAATCAACAGCACTGCTGTGTCCGATTCACTTGTACGAGTGCAGCAAACACTAACACACCACTACCACATCAGGGTCAAATATTCCAGTCCAGTCCAGTCCTGACCACTGAACAACAGGGTGAAAAGAGGCTAAGAATGTATACAGAGAAACAGAGGACTACGGTCTGTATTTGTACAACAACATGGTCAGCTGATAAAAAAGGACAATGAGTGTAAATCCAAGGTATGTGTACCTAATTATCTGACCATTGAGTGTATATCACCAACACTGATAAACACAATGGACCATCTTGGGTACTGGGACATAGTTCAATGCTAATATTCGGCATGTTCATTCATGTGTTGAAGATAATACTGCATTCAAGCATGTTATCCATTATTGTGTGCCAAAAAGCCCACTTTGGCAGCTTTTAGTGACCCCCTGTTGAGCACAAAGCCCTGTTTGAGAAGCCCTGTTAAAGAAAACATGCCGCAGCTGGAGAAACATCCAGGCACATAAATGCCACTGGGCTTGAGCAGCGTCCAGAGTGTACAGATACAACACTAGAATGTAAAAAGGCTCAACTGCCACTCAGTATAACAAAAGCTCTGTCTATCAACTGGCTCATCTCATGACCACAGCAGTCATAAGCAGCTCATTAATATTTCAATCTGTACAGCAAACACAACAGCTGAACTTTTCACTAGTGGCCCTGGACATATTTCAGTTTCATTTCACAAAGATATCTGAGGGAAACTAAGATATCTCCCTGGCCTTCATTTGACATTTAGATGAGCTGAATAAAATGTAGGACCGGAGCTGCGGGAGCCCAGGCTGACTTGGACAGTCCAGTAAGGCCTGTTGGGGTTGTGTTACTTGTGTTCAAATGTATTTTACCACTTTGGAGGTCTGAGGATTTCTTATGGCAATAACAATATGCTCATTAAATAGTGCACAGAACCACAAAACCTTTCATTACTGACATTTCCAAAAATATCACTAATTGGAGTTTAAACTAGTGCTGGGCGATAAAACGATATTGATTTGTTTCGCGATAATTTTTCCCTCGATGAAAATGATAAGCCGGGACAGTAGAATTTGATTAGCATTAACGTTTGTTTCCATTTCACGTCTAAGCAGTTTGACAGTCTGTTACGTGCCCTGCACGTGTCTGCTGCTCTACTGCTCCTGTCGGCGGTGGCTCCACCCCTCTCCCCGGATTGGTGCATTGGCGGGAACTTCGCCCATCCAATGGCTGCACGGTGGAGGCAGGTCTACAAACGGAGCTGCTTGCAGTTGGGGAGAGAGAGAGGAGAGCAGCTGAGCATTTCAGTGTGTGCTTTTATTCTTGAAAAGTGAGTTTAGAGAGAGTCTCCCGAGCTGTGTGTAATACTGCTGCCTGTTAGATCCTCCTCACCAGCGCCGCCAACGGATTCACCCTAATCACGCAGCACTAACGAGCATAAACAGCTGTGATGTGAGCACAGAAACAAGCAAACGTCACTCTCTAGAGCTGAGATACAAGAACTGCATCTTTACACAGCAGGACAAGTCACACTGCTCGCTTCTTGCTGCTGCGCATGCGCATCTGTCTGCTCTCACTTTTCTGCTCTGATGTTTATTAACAAAATTTAATATCGTGATAATTATCAAGATCGATCAATGTAGAAAAAATATTGTGATAAAATTTTTGGCCATATCGCCCAGCTCTAGTTTAAACTGTTGCAACTTGCCTACAAACAGAACAGGTGCAGTCACTGAAGGACAATCAGAGGGCCAGCAGAGCGAATCAGCTATTCCAACCAAGACAGTAATATCAGTCTAATAAGACTGCGGGGCAGCCCCCCAGCACAAGCCCACCATCTGACCTCAATCCCACTGTTTTGTTTTCAGATGCCCTGAGAGATGTGGCTTTGAGAGAATCCATTGTGATCCTACTTAGCATGATGACTTGTCTCACTGTGGAGCTGTTATGGCAGCAGGCGTTCATGCAGAAATAAGCTGCGTTCATACATGAAAGGAATATTTCACTAGCAACTAGTGTCAAGTCTTGAGACTGAAAAGTGATCATGTGCAACAAACCTTCTTTCACACTGCACTGTACATATTAAAACTGAAGAGGCAAGGGGCACATGCCAATGCCAGTCAATAGTAACCACAATAACAGATCATAAACAGATAAACACATAATATATACAGCAGAATAAACATGTACAATGGTTCACTATGTGGGTGAATGAGTGACACTGGCTATTGGTTATATGATAAAAGATCCACAGAGGAATTTTATATGCCAAAGCCATGTGTTGTCATGCCATCAGTTGGTGTGACTTTCTATCACACTTGCCTGCACATCCATAGACATTTGCAGCTATACTGGACTCACTGTGAAGAAGGTAATACAGGAAACAGCCCACAGTTCACCATATTATCTTCCATCTGTGGGTTGTTTTTGGGGTTCACTGAGTAATTCATTCCTACGCATCACTGAGACTCAGCACACAAAACACACGTGAACTTTCACCTCTCATATCTCAGCAGGTCATTACAGCTGCTGCTGTTTTCTACAGGTTAACTTTAACTCAGACATGCATGTTAAGACCACTTACCCAAAACGACCATCAATAGACCCGCCAACAGCTCTGAGAGGAATGAGCTCAGCTCCGTCTGAGAAAACCACAGAAAAGATGATAACGCTGCTTGTTTTCTGTGTGAATACGCAGGAGAGAGAAAAGTCGTGTGTGGTTTGGAGGCTGTGCCGTGCGCTGTAGATCCAGCACGCCGGTCTAACAGCAGCAGTCAGACTGCAGACAGGCCACGCCCACCGCCTGCTGTAGGGGCGGAGTGATACATCGCTGTTGTTAGCGAGTAGCTAACCGCAATGAATCTTGGGATATGTAGTTTTGTCGTCCACATTTAAACCCCGCGGTACACGAATGTTTCTTTCGATCCTATAGCAAGTCATTTTCATACTAATATCCCGATACAGATACGGTTAAAATCTATTTAAAATTTTTATATAAATTTATTTTGCGTTTTTTCATTGAGAATCTGAAAAATTGGACATCAAAATGTATGATTATAATGGGAGTCTCATAACATTACTGAAAAACTAAACAGTACCTCTGTTTGGCATCTTAATCCAGAATAAAAGCATCCATGAATGCATAAAAAATCTTTATTTAAAAACAAAAATTAAAATATGTTGTTTAAAATTTTACTTCTGGTCAGGGTTGATGTAGTTGTTTTTGTTTTGTGTCACAAAACATCACAAGTAAAGAGAGAAAGCAGAGCAGCCAGCAAAGACTGACTTGAAGCCTAGAAGGTAAAAAAAAAAAGAAAAATTCAAACAAGATTTAATTTTTAAAAGAAATATCACGATGAGAAGTATTTCAGTATTTCAGTATCAATCAGCCCATTCCTAGCAATGCTATACATTCTCAGACTCTTGTTTAACTCATGAGGGCTGTCATAATTATTACATAATGGCCTGATGGCATGAGAGAAATGCAATTATTTAATCTGATCGTTGGTCAATTATTTAATTGACATTGCTCAATGTGTCACTTTCAGTTTGGCAAATATAGGGTTGTACTTTGATCACTGTATAAAATAAATTAAAAAGACAGGCTTTGTGGCTCTCACTGCTTGTGACTTGGTGTTTTTTTCTGACTCTTAACTTAGCTCATGAAGAGATTAATGATTAATTACATGAGTTACACTGAGAGACAATAGAAAATTGTCCAGTAGAGGTGGAAAGCAGTGGGGTTCATATATAACACTCCTCGCATTTCTGCACATGTTTTATTATATGTTTTCATGGGACAACATTATAGAAATTAAACTGGAATATAACTTAGAGAAGTCAGTGTACAGCTTGTATAGCAGTATAGATTTACTGTCTTCTTAACATAACTCAACACACAGACATTATTGTTCAAATAGCTGGCAACACAAGTGAGTACACCAGCTGATATAACCACATGGGTAAGAAATTACTTTGGCAAATACTACAATACAAGAGTTACATTCACAAATGCCATTAAAAACTTTTCTGAAGCCTTATGTCAACCATGTCCAGAAGCAGTATCAACTTCTCTGGGCTCAGAGGCATTAGGGATGGCCCAACAAACACTTGAAATGTGTACTGCAATTAGACAAATCAATATTCCAGATCTTTTTTCTTTTTTTTTTTTCTTTGAATAAGCAAGAGTGTGCTCCACACCAAAGATGAAAATAACCATAAAGACTGTTACCAACAAGTCTACAACCAGGGTCTGTCAAGATATGGGTTTGTGTCCATGCCTGTGGCAGTTTTAAGAGCAACCTGTTGCTTTCAAGATGACATCTTTTCCAAAACGTCTATGTATTTTTCATAAGACAATACAAAACCACATGCTGCACACATTGCAAAGGCATGGCTTTGGAAGAAGAGAGTATGAGACTGGAATACCTGCAGTCCTGATTTGTCCCCACAAATGCAAAATGCTACAATGACGAGCTGTACTGTTGCACACCTTAAGAAAAATGGGACCAAAAAACACCTGAAACACTTGGTATACTCAGTGGTGAACTTGATCAACTCTCAAACCATGCAATTACTTGGGGCCCCGGAGATCAGGGGGACCCCTGCTGGCCAAAAGAGGTTGGCAAAAAAAAAAACTAAATGCAAAAAATTGTTTTTGTTGTTCCACACTAAAGAGATACCGTACACCACGGGTGTAATTAGGGAGTGAGGGTGGGGGACAGCAGCTTTTTCAAAAGACAGTTTTGGTTCTCTGCACATTTTTCTGTCTGAAAACAGTTACGCTATATTAAAAAGAAACAGGTCGAGCACTAGGACCCAGCAAAAACTGCCACTCAATCGGAAGCCTATTTCTCTTTAGACCGCTCACAAGCTCATCGATTGGCTCTGCCGTTTCTTGCTACTGTGTGATTGGCCATCCCAGCAGTCACTTCATCAAAGGGTGTCTGGACTTGCAAACCAGCATTTTGCGATTTGGCCAGCAGTCCATGTTCACCTGCTACTGTAAGTTGTTAACATATACATTTGTTCTGCCTGTTTCACATCAGATAGACATATTTTAATATCAGAGGTTTCATATTAAAATTCATTAACATTGACATTAGAATCTGTGTCTCTGTGTGTGTGGCTACCAGTCTGTGATAAGCCATCCATTTACATGCCTCTAAGTTGAACTATTATCAAAATAATTCAGAATTTCTGCTTTTTTACTCAAAAATGTGGTATAATTTTATGTAAATGAGGTCTATTTACTATACAGTCCAAACATAAGTGTAAAATTGGCGCTAATGAATTGGAGTGAAGTTGATTATCAAGGTGTAACACAGAATTGGGTGATAATTTTATATTACATGATTTTAACAGTTGATTAATATTTAATAATTAATATTGTATTAATGATTAATAATAATTATTATTATTATAGTTATTATTAGTATATTATTAATAGTAACTAGTAATTCCTAATAAAATATCATGAATTACAATTTTAAGTAATGCTAAAAAAATTGCATAATAATTAATATTTATTAATTAATAATAATAATTTCATTAATGTTTAAACCTGTACCGCACCATAACTATAAAAAAGAATCCGTTTGATCAGGGCCCCCAGACATGACATTGCTTGGGGCCCCAGAACTTCCAAATCCGCCCCTGTATACTCAGTACCTGACCTTGTGAGAAATAACGACAACATTAAAAAAGTGAAAAAATGTTTTACTGTGCCAACATTTTTGGAATGTGTTGCAGGCCTGAAATAGAGGAATAGATTTAAAACAAATTAAATTAAGTTAACCATGCAAAACATGAAACTTTTTGGGTTAATACCGTCTACAATGTAACAAAAGTAAATATAAGAACACTACCCCTCTGCTCCACACGGTCCCAACCTTTTCAGATTTGGGGTTGTAATATGAGACCCTTGTAACTTGTGACTATACTCATGTAGGCATGATCATTAGATAAGCCTAATGTGTTATAAACTTTATGTATGAACATGTACTACTGTAGTGCTCCTAAAGAAAGCAGAAATAATAACTGATGTGAAATTACTATAAATATTCAGACACTTAGTCATCTGCAAAAGGGTTACTATTGTCTAAACAACTCAGTGCTTACCCACTACATTGAATAAACAAAGCTGGCAGCACTCTGGCTTAATGCCATTCACCTAAGCCATACTGAAGTTCTGAGTCAGCAAGCAAAAATGTATTTAGCACATGAAATAAAAATACACCCTTTTAACCCTTATTCTTAAAAGCTGACCCCATCTCTGAGTCCTGATGCATTGTTTATGATTCTATCTAGAGGCACAACTAATTTTGGACAATCTACAGCGGGGACCTGTTGTACTCTGTTATTGTTTGTGAAAAGGGGAACAGACTTTCTGAGGGTGTTACATAGGAAGTACAGACTTCAGCCCTCAGGCTAAATATAGTGCTTCTGATGCATAGTGTGCTCACTAACTCAGGAAAGAGACTCTTGGTCATCAGAAATGATGAAGAATGTGTTGTAAAGTATTGAATACTAGGGTGTGGGAAGCGAAAAAGCCTTTTCTCACCAATGCACTTGTAACATAACTGCATAACAAGAGCTTTGAAGGGTGAGACATGTGAAAATGTGTCCAAAACAAGCTGGGAAACTGTTGAAGCTGATACAGTTGAATTTGGCACAGCTACATTTTACTGAATAACTGAATAAATAAGCGAGATTTGAAGCATTTTGTCCAAAGAACACTAAAAAATATAAACAATATACAACAAACAAGTATTAAAAAAAAAAAAAAAAAAAAAGCACAAAGGAGGAAGATAGTTGTATCTATTTGCCATGAATTCATTTCATTCACCTCTTCAAATGCCAAATGGAGGCACAGCTGTGGCAGGGAAAAGTTCTCTGGTGGTTCCCATTCCTTGGCAGGTCATGAGTGAAGTGCCCTTGAGCAAGACACCTAACCCCCAACTGATCCCCGGGCGCAGTGTATGGGGCTGCCCACCACTTCATGCCCATGTTTTCACAGCCTACACAGTAATTCTGCGAGTGTTAAATCAACACTGTTAGAGTTAATTTAACACTGAGGGTGTCAAAATGTAACACTCCCAGTGTTAATTTAACTCTAATAGTGTTGATTTAATGCCATTAGTTAAATGGTCAAATTCCGTTGTGTGCAAATCACATTGGTAAAAGTTTAATCTAATCTAATTTAAAAATGAGCATTTCAAGATAAAAGGACAAATTAAATTGAATTACATTGATTTTTATTGACATGTGAATGAAATGACACAATGATGTGTATTTTCCTTTAGTCAAACAGAAGAGCTTCACCTGGAAATGTGGTCTATTTTGGTACTGAAACTAGACTGTTACTTGAGGGTGACTAAGATTTAGTGATTTGTCATCACTTGATGTGATGTTTCAGATGCAACTCAGTACTTTCTTTGTTATTCCACACTTGTTTTCTTTATCTTGTTTTTATTGTATGTTTTTAAATCCATATGGAAATAATTCCAACAATGTCAATAACTGTTTCTGACAAATTTGCCTATGCATGTTTCACCAGAGCTCTATGCTGCGGTCACCAACTCACGGCTCCACCCACTCCACCCATTGACTGTAACAAACACTGCACTGCAACTTGTCTGTTCTTATTCATTCTCTTCTATTTGCTATTTAAATGAGTAATGCTCTTGCAAGGCCTCTTGTACAGTAAATCAGTTCTTAGTCTTAATTCTAACAGACATATTTGTCCCCAGATATGTTCAAAATATATGAAAATATTTTACTATGCACTGCTATCAAAGCTATAACCAGTATCTTTGCTACATATGGCTAAAGAACAAAGAACCAGAACCGCTGTCTACATTTGGTATGTAGCCTATTAGGCCACTTAAGAAATAATCGTATGAACTGAACAGATTTTCTTCATGCTGAGTTCCTATAAACAGGTATGTGAAACAGAGGCAATAATTCACCGCCTTCATCTGCCGCAGTAATTGAGAATACACAGAAAAACAACTGTCCAAAAACTCGTGAAATACTGACTCACACGAAATGCAATCAACGTGCGCCATCTAGTGGAGGTAAGAATTACTCAAACCTATCCAGACACACACTAATCTGTGACTTTTATGACAGTTTAAATTGTAAATGATATTAAATAAATAGTTGAAAAAAATTGGTCGAAATTGTACAAAATCTAGAAGTTAAAACCCTCAGTTCTGTGCGCGCACTTCAGCACGATGTGGATTTTAAGTGAAAAGGTTCAGATTGAACTAGTGTGAACACATTTAGATCCTTATTTATTCTAATTATACTGATTACAACTGTCATATTCAGAATCAAAGGTGGATCTGTACTGTTTAGTAAAATACACCAAGTAAATAAAAAATATGTATACTTTTATATAAAATGTATATATTTAAATCAACATAAATACACGTAATTATTTCCTTGTTCTTTACGCTTGTGTAGCAAAGATATCAGTACTGATTTTCGCATGGTACCAATGCAGAGATTATTTTTTTTATAGATCTTTGAGTGCTTTGGACAAATCTGAGTTTCTTGGAATTAAGACTGACAACTGATTTACTGAAAATTAAAGAGAATGGTGATTATTAATATTATTAATAATATCCTTATGTTTTAATTACATTGATTACAATAGTTATATTCAGAATCAAACGTGGATTTTCTACTGTTTGGTAAAATACATCCACTAACTAAATAGATACATAATTAAATAAGAGGGACTTTTTTAACCGTATAATATTTTGTTCAATTTGGTAATTCACGTGACTAAAATAATTTGACTACATAACTCCATCCGTTTGTAAAACTTCCTTCATTCTTGTGTTTAAGGAAGTAAACAGTATCTGTAGAAATTAAATTAGATAGACGGATTTTACACGAGCAGCTTTCTTGCGGAGCTTGAACTGCGGTTTATTTGAGATCCGCATGATTTCAAAATAAGAGTCTGAACTGTCGCACTTTTACGTTTGAATTACATTTATTTACAAGACGAAGGCTATCATCTAATAACACAATTACGAAACGTTAATAACGTATCATTAAAGCCATGAGCTATCATATAATTTACTCTATCCGAAATAAAACGTCGCGTTAAAGCTAAGCGGACAGTGACGTTTTATTAGTCGCAGTTCAAAGTTCATAGAGAATAAACATGGCCGCATCCAAAGGAGCTGTGGTGTTAAAGGCGGTCAAAAAGATTTTTGTGCAGTTTTGTCCGTTTGAGTCCAATGTCCGCTCCACAAGGTAAGAATATAAAACTGGCAGAAGAGTTTAAATTCAGCTTACAGTCTTGAATAACGAGAGGTCAGTACATTTATCTGATTGGGTTTATAAGAGTCTGATCTGATCTCTGGAACTGAACAGCAGGAGGCTTTTACACTAAGCAGGGTTTCTCACTTTAGTCAGGTGACTTAAGCCCAAAATCAAACCTGACTATTAAGAAAATAGGAACATTACGTGCTATTTTGACAATCTTACTTAATAATAAAAAAAACCTCATGTTTAAAAAGTTCTTAGTCACAGATTTGTTCATTTATAGACCTGCTTATTTAGAGGTGAATTGATGGAATTTTGAGAAATGACATGACTTGTTGTATGTTGTAGACCGATTTAGGTTATTTTAGTTAATTTAGTTCGATTTGATACTGAATAATTTCCATATTAATATCTCAATATCAATTGATAAAATTGATTTTTTTGTATTTTTATAAGGAGACCCTGAAAATATGCACATCAAACTGTATGATGGCTATTAACCGAAAGTTGGTCAAGTTAGTAAGTGACAACATGTAACAGAGAAGTTTAACACATTTACATTTACTATAGGGCTCCTTATGTGTTCCTTCATTCGGAATGACTTCAGTATTAATTTACAATGTAAGGGGAAAAAATGAAAACATTGAATGTGTCCAAACTTTTGACTGGTACCATATATCAGAAAACAACAAAACGAAACAGAGAAACACAGAGTTGCCAGCAGAGGCTGATATGAGGTCTAGGATTAAAAATAAAATGTGTTTTAAAAGAAACATACAGGTCAAAGGTATCAATATTTCAGTATCAAGCTGCCCATCCCTGTTGTCTAGTGCTTGGTTGTGTAGAGCAACAAATATCCCAGTCTGGATGTAGTTGTCAAATGAGTACTTGTGATTCAAAAAGCTGATTGTATGTACATATGAAATAATAATAATATAAAATAATGCACTTAAAAATAGTTTTAAATAAAAGAGGAACATGGCTATATGTCAAAATGAAATTGCACAGGTCAAAAGACAATACTTACTTAAAAAGGAAAGTAATTAACAGTAACACACTTTGAAAGTGAAAAAGTTTTAGAAGTTATAAAATTCATTGATCCTGTGCTTGAAGGGAAGCCCTAGAAGCTCCGTCAGCATCATCACCTCAATCCTCCTGATTACCTGCCTAATTTTATTGGTCCTGAGGCTGTCACACAGAGGACTGTCCTGACTGTCTTTATTCATTTCTGATGCTTTATTGATTCCATAATCAAGAACAAAATGTCATTTTTAGTGAATTGGGAAATATAGATATAAATGGTTATAGCTTAACTTCAGTGTCTGTAGACAATATATCATCCATTTATAAAGGCCAGTAGTTATTGAATAGTGTGTTATATTGTGGCTTAATGTGAATATAATAATTTTAAGACTCATTCAGAAAGTCTTTATTATGCAGTAACTACAATGATATATGTATTTGAGTAATGTAGTTGTGAAGAATTGAAGGCCTATATATGGACCTTTTGTTGCAGTTTTGTTGAGCTCCACTGACTGTAATGGAAATTAAATTACTGCACACACTCAATCACTGAGCAAATCTAAGTGAATATGTTGTCGTAATCTCAATGTTCTATGTGTTAAATAATGTTAATCAGTAATGCATACTTTTTTCCCCACAGAGACTTTCTTGTTTTGGTGGGATCTGAAAAAGCAAGAGCGACTAATATGAATTGTGAAGTAATAACAGAAGTGAAACACAACCGGTCAGAGCCTGTGATTGACATCACATTCAGTGAGTGACCTCAAGTCATGAATTTCCTTGAGGAAGTCTGATCTCAGACTGATTTCTCTTTAAGTAATGTACTCATGTAGTAATTAGTCTTTGCCCTGATAGCATATGGCCTTCTAACATATGAGGGTGCTGTGCTTGTTCTTTTTATTTTCAGTAGATGGAGAAAGGTTAGTGATGAAAGGATCCAAACTGACAACACAAGAGATGCTTTCAGCCTTCCAGAAATGCTGCGTGGCAAAAGATAGCCAGGCAAGGACAGGAATGAAAAAGTAGATGTGCTTTTTGTGTGTCTGATATGTTGTGTACACCTATTTATGTTATTTTTGTTAAATAAAATGGTCAAACGTTGTCTTTGTATTTGTCATTTAATTTTTCACTACTGGATGCTGTAAGATGTAGAATAATTTGGCAAACATCACAGCTGATTTGTGTCAAAACGAGATGGAAATATGAGTTTAAGCATAAGTGTCTGCACCTCTCTAAGAACATTGAAACCACTGCAAGTCAGTTTCTCTGGTTTTACCATCTATAAGTTTGAGTAAAATTAACATTTTAATTCTATACTACACATGTCTCCAAAATTCTAAATACATTCTCATTTAGAGCATTTATTTGCAGAATATGACTAAAAATACATAAAAATAGAGATGATACGCTTTCAGATCTGAGATAACACAAAGAAAACAAGTTCACATGAATTGGTGATTGATGCCACTCCTGGAGCAAAAATTCAAGTATACTGTATTGACTTTGATGGTTGATCATCCATCTCTTCATGATGTTGCGGAAGATTTTAGGTTTGGAGATTGGGTTGTCCAGTTGGAGTGGTCTGTTTAATTTTTTCCAGAGCTGCATATTTGTATTTGGTGGAATAAGCCTGATTTGTGCATACTCTCCATTAGTCTTTCACTTTCCTGTTGGGTCACTTCATACTGCTCCTGGAGCCAAAATTCAAGCAGATCACCCATCTTCATCTTAAATACTCCAGAAGTAGGTTCAGGTTTGGGTTTCTTTTTATCCAGATGTATATTCATGCATTTTCTTATGCATCCAGGTCAGTTAATGATCTAATAGTGAAGAAAAAACAATGAGTCTTAATCTTAAGATGTTTCCATAATTATCACAGACGTGTATTAACGTCCATGATGCTTTTTCTATGAGTATTTAATGCTATAACCGTACTCTGAACCTTTCCCTTCGTTCTGTATCATCCTGTACGTCAGCGAACGTGGAGCGCCTTTTCAGTGACGTTTAAGACTGTGATTGGCTGGCGTGATCACGCACGTGCGGTGTAAATAGTATAAAACCTTGGCGCAGCGACTCTGAACGTCAGTGTGATTGTGTTGATTTTAGTGGGTTTTAGTGGTAATAAGCGAAAGAAACATCTGAAAAATGGTGGAGAAGTTTGTGGGAACGTGGAAGATGGTCTCCAGCGAGAACTTTGACGAATATATGAAGGCTCTGGGTAATATTTAACTTGATTGTCTTGAATTGAACTGTGATAGAGGATTGATTCAGTTTATTGTTACTCAGTGCCGTATCAAAAATATTTAGAAAATTATTCAGAAAAGGAATCGGTTAATTGTTAATAATTTCGTTCTTTAAATGGTCATCTGTTATATTTTATGTGACATATTTTTAAGCATTTTTACAGATTTTTATAGCTCATAAATATCAGACATCCATAATCTCAAATTATTCGAATATTTCATTTGGAGGTTGAGTGAATTACTATTCAAACAGTATCAACATTAATTTAAAAACGTTTGAGAAATGTCACTTTATATGTAACGAATATAAAACATGACAGTTTATCTTTTTATGTTAAAATATGAGCACAAATGGACTTCATGATATTTACATGGCTGTAGACACTAGTAAACTGCTGTATTTGCTGAGGTAACATTTGGACTTGTATTTCAGGTGTGGGTTTCGCCACTCGTCAGGTGGGAAACAGGACCAAACCCAACCTTATAGTAAGTTTGGACGACCAAGGACGCATATGCATGAAGTCCCAGAGCACATTCAAAACCACTGAGATTAAATTCAAACTCAACGAGGCGTTTGAGGAGACTACAGCAGACGACAGAAAGACGACGGTCAGTCAGTGTTAAACTGGGGGGTTTCTCACAGCTAACTGCCCTGTTTATGGGGGCTTAATGGAGTGTCTGCTTTTCATGTGTCCAGACTGTGGTGACCCTCGAGGACGGCAAACTGGTGCAAAAACAGACCTGGGATGGCAAGGAGACAACATTAGAGAGGGAAGTGACTGATGGGAAATTAATAGCGGTAAGAATGAAGCTGGGGGAAATCCACGCCCACACAGCTTACATCTTATTTATTTATTTTCACCACATAGCCTACTTTAGATATGTTTTCAATGAATCAATCAAGCAAGCAAGCAAACAACTAATTAAATATTTACTTGTATAACACCTTTTACAACAGATGTAAAGTCAGCTTTACAAAAAGCCCCTAGTGAGCAACCCAAAGGCCACAATGTGAAGGAATGTTAATGTTAAAAATATATGTTGGATTCAGTGAGAAATACACTATAATAGATTTAAAGATAGTCAAACCTTTATCTACTAGTGTATAACAAACTTTGTTTATTCTATGGGTACATTTTCCCATTATTTTACAGAACAATGTTATTCTTTATTTATTTATTTATTTATTTTTATTATGCATTTTTTATGGACACTTGTATGATGGTACATTTATGGTACTTGAATGTTGTTGGATTAGTTGGCTGTAACTACTTGTTATATTTAAAACAGTTGTTATAAGACTTGGTACTAATAATGTAACAATAAGTACTTTTTGCAGTGACACGTCTTAGTTATAGAAAAATGTGTACCTGTTGCATGCATCTGTTTTGTAAAATATGCTGCATTTCTTTTTCTGCAGAAATGTAAGATGGGCGATGTGGTGGCAGTAAGGACATATCTGAAAGAGTAGCCGGCTGGCTCAGTTCAATGAGCAATAAGGCAATAAGTTCAATGAGTCCTTTTATTTTTCTTGTTTTTTTTATTTTTTTTTATTTTTTTTTTTCTCGTTTTTTTTTTCTCTTTTCTTGATACCAGCACCAAATCATATGGTGTATTTTGTGATGCATTCAACATTCATCAATGTGATTCTTTTAAATAAAGTTTTCCTTTTACTTGCCATCAGATGTGTTGTTTGCTACTTTTTATAGCCGTATCTTGGTTTGACTGAGATCACCTAGGACACTGTTGATAAAATGCAACATGAAATACTGTAGCTGATTTGGAAAGCTGTCTCCAAATGCTTTAAATCATAAGACCCAGAATTTGAGTAATTTAAGCTAATTCACAAAAGTAAAAAGCATTTAACATCCATGTTACCAGTGCATCTCCAAAACTTAAGACATTGAAAAAAAAACTTTTTTTCTGCCTAAATTTTTTGTCTTTCATGTAAAGTGACATATTTCAGGCCTTTTTGTTTTAATGTTGATACTGTCTGAATAGACATTTACTCAAACTCCAAATGAAACATGGTAATTACTTGAGATTCTGGATTTCTGATTATCATGAGCAGACATTTATACTTTGTGTAAAAAATATGATTGGACCAAAGCAAATAAACTGCTTTGAATAAAATCTCTTTACAGTCACTTACATTGAAAGGAAAGAAGGTATTTGGCCTCTCGTGTAAAGTTGCTGTTTTGGAGATTGTTGACTTTCTTAGGACAAAGGAAGTATATAGGACTAGATCAAAGTACACAGTAAATCTGCCAGTGTTAAATCAACACTATTAGAGTTAAATTAACACTGGGCGTGTTACATTTTGACACCCTCAGTGTTAAATTAACTCTAATAGTGTTGATTTAACACTGACATATGTACTGTGTACTAGTTGTATTAAAAAGACTGGCTTTCATAACTTCATCAAAGTAAGATATATCTTTTTTTTTCCAGCCCTACAAACTTAATATATCTTTAATATCATATGACTACCAGGCAATTAAAATTTTCTACATCATTTGAGCACAAAAACAGCCTTTTTATAAAATAGACAAACAATAGAACAACAGAAAAGCTTAAAGTTGCTTGCAATAAAATCTCTTTACAATAACTTGTATTAAAAGTTCAGAATAGTTGGTCTTATCCTGTAAAGTTACCACATACATATTCTTCATTGGACAGTGGGAATATATAATATGCATGCAATGTTAGTAATATTTGTTTTGAATACATAACTGTGTAAAGAACAACTTTAAGAGCACCCATAGTGTGTTAAAGTGTAAATGTCAAAATGTCATGGAGGATATGCTTTGCTTTCCTTTTTTTGGGGGGTTCGACATTTCCTTTTTTGCACATAGCTGAAGCATGTGTATGGAAAGCTGACTAGATCCCTGCAGAATTGCTCCCTTTGGCCTGCACTCAAATCATTGACTTGTTCCAGCGGTGGCCACTTTCCCAGGCCAGGAAAAAGAGGAGGTACACTGATTGTGATTAACAGCAAAAACAGCTGAAGCAAGTGTATTATGGGCCAACTCTGTCCGAACACTATTCAAAAAACACAATGTGTGTTCCTATTGCTTATGCTGTAAAAGTTTAGGTGGTGGGAGGTGGAAAACACTGCTTAAATAACTGGGCTGATAAAAGTGGATATGTTCAGTTCTACAGGATTTAGCTCTGCATAACCTGCCCTGACTGACCATGCTGAGATCAGAGGAGGAGAACATATGATCTTGATTTTCTTTGGAGATATTTGTTGTCATTGTGATGGAGCTCCAGTTCAAAGACGTTCAGTTGCTGTTTCAGTGTTCATGCACAATATGTATGTGTGTTAAAGTTAATTTGCTCCTTATGGTTTGGATGTGTAATGAGGTGGAGGTTCAGTGTGATTCAAGGCAGTGCTCCAAAAATACATGTATGCAAGGCTCAGGCATGTTTATGTGTGAAAGGGGAAATATCTGATAGGGGAATTGGAGGAGTAAAATGGGGACACTCACTGAAACAGAGTTTTCACATAATGAACAATAATAATACAGGAAATTTTAGCAAATAAATTGCAATAAAGGAGATATTTGCAACTAACTGTATTGTAATAATGCAATTCTATAGCCTTATATTCATTTTTCACCAATTTTCACCAGGTTCAGTGCAGAGCAGATATTGATATTGAGAGATATTTTCTTTAAGAATTTGAGAAAAAATAAAAAAAATTAAGAAATGAATGGACCAATAACATTGGTGCCAAAGTACCTGAAAAAAGACCTTGTTACATCAGTTTACATTAAAAGTTAAAAATATTTACTCCTACTCATAAAACGCTACTATTGTCAGAAGTTCAATGATAACAGAAGTTATCCAAAGTATCCCAGAATAACAGTCCGTACACACCTATGGTGTCTCTGTATTCCACCATGGGTGGTCAGATGGCAGGATGTGGAGGTATTGTATGCATTATTGATACAGTGTGTACTGTGCTATCAGTTGGTCTTAGAACCTGTTTTGCTTGAATAGTACTATGGGAATGAAGTCATATCCTCTGGGCCACATCTGGAAAGCTACTCTGCAGGACACTATTCACACCCTTCCGCCATCCTTCCTTATTCTCAGATACACAATGCTGTTATCCAACCTTGTCTGTCCTAGTCTAAGGATGAGGCCAAGGCTACTGTCGTCCATCCCAGCATTCTCTGCTATTCAAACGACTACCGTGCTTTCCACTCTGAGGCTGTAAAAATTTGATGAGACCTGCTGCAGAGTTGTTATTGCCTTTGCATTGTTTTGCTAATCCTACATTGATTAATCCTCAAATGCAGACCTGCATAAGTTCACCCTTTCAATGTCTAGAACTCACTGGCAGGTCCAGGCTTCCATCGCACACTTCTATAACTTGCATTATTACTGAATAATAAGCCTTAAGGTTTAGCAAGTCTGGGAGTTATACACTGTCTGTGCCATTTAACATGTTTGAAGTCATGCCAACATTGGCAGAAATCACTTCCATTCACAAAACATGGGTTTACTGTTGTTTCGTTGAGTGTGACATAGTCAGTCCGATGAAAGATAAAAAGGGCCTTGAGTTCACTCCCTCTCACCTGCTGAGAGTCAGGAGTCAAGACTGCTGTGTGTCTTTCATGGCAGAACTGCTTTTGGCAGGACTGCAGGGGAGTTTTTTGCCACGAAACAAGCCTGGAGAGGCTTCCAAGAGCAGATATATAGGAGATTTCTGAGCCATGCTATAGACTTGAAAAGATTGGAAAACCCTATTAGCTTGAGAAGTTGAAAAAAGCCTATTATTTCTAACAAAGCTCTTCATTGCTGCATATTTTGATGAGCCGATGAAAGATTTTGCCTCAAATAAACCATATGCCATATTCTTAGTAGGAATAAGTATTAAAAATGTTTAGAAAAGTTCCAGTCCAGTACTCTTCTTCTGCAGCCATGCTTTTGTAATGTGTGCAGCATGTGGTTTTGCATTGTCTTGTTGAAAATAATCCAGGTTTAAGGCTTGAAAAGGTGGAAAACTATATTACAGAACATACTACCACAAGACCATAACATTATATTACACACTGACTGTTGTTGTACAAGGCCAATAAAAGTACTTTAACTTCATCCTGATGTTTTTAGCCTTCTCTATGGGGATTTCCAAGTACTCACAATGGTACTCAAAGTCATGCCCTTCGTTAAAGCTTATCTGCATTTACAAGTACATTAACCTCGTGTCAGCAGCTCCACCACATGTTCTATTCATTCTTCTTGACTTTCTTCTGATGTAAGGTACATACAAGTACAAACAGTGGGAATCTGTGGAATTGAAATTCTAAATAATAAACATTTGAGCAGTGAGCAGAAGGTGCTAATACCAGGAAATTACTCACAAAGTTTTTTATTTGAATTACTGTTAGATAGAGGAGGAGTAGGTAGATACAGTGTGTGACAACAAACAAGACTCTTGACTGTGAACTCAAACGTTGGTTATGATACATGAACTAAAAACAAACAAACAACTTGAACATGCGGAATGCCAGAAATCTCACATGACGCTCTGTGATACTGCGCCAACAGCTTTGAGGTTTGAGGATGGCATGAGGTTTGACGCTGACGCTCTAATGTCTGTGTTCTTTCTGTTTTCCTTTCTTCTCCTACTAGTAATGATTAGACTAAAGCTTTCAGGCTATTACACTTTTATTTTGACTACATTTGGACCCAATCACAACTATTATTAATATCATCACTGTTTTACACTACAGCACAATGTCAGACTTAACTGATGATGTAAATCTCTTTCAGTAGTTTGATCAGAGGAGGATGGATCCCCTTCGTGAGTCTTGGTTCCTCCCAAGGTTTCTTCCTCTAGCCTTGAGGGAATTTTTCCTTGTCACTGTTGCCGTTGGCTTACTCGCATTGGGTTTTTGCGTTTTGTGTTTAGATTCAAACTGTCCTATGCCAATTATGTAAAGCTGCTTTGTGACAACTTATGTTGTAAAAAGCGCTATATAAATATACTTTGATTGATTGATTGACACATAAGGGAACATTTAAACAAAACATAATCACACATGAGATGGGAACCAGAGCTGTGGAATAACAAGACTCAGGTAAATACACTCACAGGACATGACGGAGGCAAATCAGGGGCGGAGACATGACTTAAACGTAAACAAGGATAGACAAGCGCTGTGATGGGAGGTTTCACAAATACAAAATTAAAGTATGCCAACATTTAAAAATGACATAATAAAATCATTTTTATAATTGAATATTAAAATCCAATAATTGGCTCACTTGAGTAATGTACAAAATGCAAGTCCTGGCCAGGAGCTGCTGGTGGGTCCTGTCCATTGCACATCCATACCTCAGCCCATTAACACTGTTTACCATGTAGAACTGAATAATAAACATTGAATAAGGCTGGGAATTTAAGATGTTACATTCAAGAGAACTATGATGCATCAAAATACAAAACAGACAATTTTGGATAATGAATATGACAAATTTGTTCATACAGAGAAAGAAAATGCTAAAAAAAAATTTTTTACATCTTTGTGTTCCATTTTAATTGATTATTTCATGCATATAAACTGCTAATGGAAACATTTTAGGTATTCTGTATTTTACTGTATCAAGCTGTGCTGAATCATGACGCTGCTGTATCATATTACATTAAATCATAAATTCTGTGAATCATTACAGCCTTAATAATAAACCCAATATTACTAGCTTTACAGAACAAATACCACATTTTCCAAAATACATCTCAGAGCAGTGAAAAAGCAGCAACGCCCTGAAGAAAATGTGCAATTTTGTCTCACTGGCAAAGCAACATTTGTGATAAGGTTTATCGGACCCATTTATGTTGGACTCAAAGGCAACTACAAAGTCTCTTGGGAGATCATGTAGAAAGGAAAAGAGGGTGTTTACACTTGCAAGCTGTATGAAACATGCAGATACTGAGTTGATGAGAATGAGTGGTCGAGGAAAAACATGTGAACTGGATGAGCCCCAAAAAACTCATCCATGATATGGGAATTCTTTCCGGTGCTACTGTGAATAAAGCTGTGATTGTGCCTCTCACTTTCAGTCGGGGTATGTAATCACTAACCCTCAGCAGGTGGTGTGCACAGTATGGAGCTGTGAATATGCTGCTCTTTGGCCTCTTTATAGTAAGACAACACCATAGGGCCAGGTGTGACCTGCCACAGCTGTACTCCAAACAGAAGAAGATCTCCACTAGTACTGACCCAGTTTAGATGGAGCTCCTGTAGATATTGCAACTTACTGAAACATCCATTTACAGGAATGTCTTGATAGTGTTCTATGCAATTGATTAAAAATACAGACTGGGTCAATTCAACATTTCAGATTATTTATTTTGTGAATTATTATTAGTAATACATTATTAAACACATCAGACAGTAGGATGCCCTGTCTTACACATTTCTACTGCTTCAGATACTCCTAATCTAACTAATTAAGTCCTTTCTTGATCTGAAATGGGTGTATTAGAGCAGTAAGACACTCAAATGTGCTGGACTGGGAGTAGTCCAGGACCAGGGTTTAGATAACAGAGCAGAAAATAGAAGTTTAATGTGCTATGCCAATATTACATTTTTATTTTTAGATTTTTAAATCCAAGAATTGGTGATTTAAGCTCTGTAAAACTTGACCAAATGAGTCACAGCCAGGAGCTGCTGGTGGGTCCTGTCCATTGCGCATCTATACCTCAACCTGTTTACTCTGTTTACTGCTAAAACTCAATAGTAAATCTTAGCTTGTTTTTTTATATTTAAATGGTTAATTTTAAAAGAACTATGATGCAATAATGACAATTTTGGATGAAAATAACTGCTTATGGGAAGCAACGATAATTAATTTGATTTAGACAGTTTGTTTATTAAAAATGACTCAAGACCCATTTAATTTGACGTCATTTAGACGTGTCATTTGTCCTTACCTAACTTCATTGTTGATGTGGTTTAGAACGCAACATCCGTACCGACCTGACTTGGACAGCATCTACAGATTTCTATCAGAGTCCAAAACTGCAGTGGGAAACAAAAGGGAGATCAACGGGATGTGAGAATGATGGAAGTGCAGTTAACTGTGAAGGCTCACTGCCAGCAGTGTCATTAGAAAGTGATTAAAGCTTAATTTGGTACATAAAAAGCTCAGACACAGTAGAGCCTGCAGTCACAGAGCTGAGATGATTTTACTGTAACAACAGATAACTGGTGTGGTCAGTTTTTCCTTCCTCTCAGTTGTCTCTTGAACCTTCTAAACCATGGGCCTCTTTCATCAACTGTTCTTAGGAAGAAATTTCTTCTTAAAACCCAATTACACTATTCAATTTTTACCTTGAAACTGACATTTTCATCAAGAAAATGCACAGATAGGAATCAGAGTCCCACATTACTGTTGTTTTATTCTTATAATATATAACTACTAATATATAAAAACAAACACAGTAAATTCAGTTTATTAAAATGATGTATTTTGTAAAAACAAGCTAGAAAAGTTTGTGTTTTGTTTAAATAAAGCTCCATTTGGCGTCTCCCTGACGTGTCTGGCTGTCATGACCTCAGAAGTTGGTCAGGTAGAATCATTCCAGAGCAATGACTTATTAAAGTGTTCGTTTAACAGCACAGTGCATTATGGGAATGCGCTGAAGGAAATGCCTCAATTATAAGCATATTTACATCAAAAATTGCATTAAGCCATTTTGAATGTTGTTCGTGTCCAAAAATGTCTCATTACAGTAGAAGGTAAAATATATATATATATATATTTTTTTTAATGTAAGTTAATGTAGCAAGATTTTACTGTAATAATTCTGGACCATTTGAATGAAATGTTCATACAGTGCAAGAGGCAGCAACTGTACTAAAATGAGGTCATGAATAGAAAACTGGAGATACATGGTGTTGATATGATAGCGACAAAGTCATACTGACATATCTGAGGATGGGAAGTTGTTATTTTAAGTATTCCGTGGAATTTTAGAGAAATTTGTTCAACATAATTTAGGTTATGACTCATTTGGTTTTGGCTCTATAAGGGGACAATCTGCCCCACTGCAGAATGTGAGGAATTTGTCTTGTTTTGGGGAATATGGTGGTGTGGTAGATAAGAGCCTAATTAAACTTCAGCCTACAAGAGTGTCTTGACCTAAGACCATGCATTCATCACCTCAACAGAAGGTTTGTAGGGTAAGTGGCATTAGAGATGTCCTTTCATCCGCTGTCTTTGTTTTTTCCTTGGAGTGTTTCCAGTTCAAACAATGGATGAGATTTTTTTTCCTGTAGGAAAGAGAAATGGAATATGATCGAGTGAACATGTAAACATACTCTAGGTGAGTGTTTCCCTGTGACTGATGGCTTTCAATATGTGCACGAACGAGGGTCGTCCTTACACTTTATCATATTTAAAACCATGAGTTTGGAAAACAATGGTTCGTGAACACCCTTCGATTACTCCCCAACACAACACGCACTTCCACACACTGTGGGGGAAAGATAACATTGCCTTGTGATAACTTAGAGGAAATAGGAAGCCATCTGTCATTTACTAACCTTTCTTCTTCTTGCATGTAAATAAGACTTTGACCATTCCCGGCCCATTTAGCTCAGAACTGGGAGAAATCACAAACAAGGCCGTTTGGCCTGGAGTATCCTGTGCAACAAACCACAAAGCATGTGGAGTCAAAAACGGCAACATGGGCCATTACTCATGAGGATTATTCAGTGCTAAACATGTCGTATAAAGCACACAGATCAGCTCTTTGAATTGGAGGCCACTCAAACTGGAGTAAAAGCACAGCTGCAAGTAAAGAAAGCAAACATCATTGTGAGTAGCTCGGGAGTTTCAGTGCTCTCTGTGGTTTTTCTCATGGCTAACTTTTGATCCAGAAAAGCGGATGGGGGGGAAGTCGCTCATGTGACTTCCAGACAGACAGGGCCACATAGAGGGCTGAATGTTGCTTTGGGCGGATCACAAAAAAAGAGGAGGTTGGAGGTATTTCAGGGCAGACTGTGGGACACTAACCCCCTCAGACTAGTGCTGGCCTCCCAAATCTCCAAAATCAGACATAATTCACTTAATTGGGTCTGTGTGTCAGGTTACAAATCCATAAAAATGGGATTTGCTTTTCTGAAGAGTAAACTATGCATAACGTAAAACCTGTAGATGAGACAGAAGGGGTCCAGCTACTTTTATCAGCTACTTCTCACAGTATCTCAAATGTTTTTACATTCGCGCCATACTAGTCCAAAAATGTGGCCTAATCATATGACTCTTCTCTGGCTAAAACACCAAGAGTTGCGATTTTCTTGCATGCACTTCCCTTTTAAGTCATTAGGTAATGTCTTCTTAACAGCTGTGGAATAAGAAACCCAGATTAGGCCATTGATTAATGATTAAAAGCTGCTGAGCAGCATGTAAAAAAAACCATGAAAACACATTAGTGGAAATATTTAAACCTTATATAACGAGAAAACTGCTTGTATCAAGTTTATATACTAAAGCCACATGTGCCCATTTATGGCTTTCGTCTTCAGTTTGGCTTAATTTGAATGGCATTCCTGTCATACCAGCTTAAATCTTGAACATTTGACAAATCACAGAGCTGTCAACATTGTTTGATTTAAAGCTTTATTTAAAACATTTTTATTATAATATGAGCTTAAACTTTGAAACTATTCCAATAATGCTCAACTGACTTCAAAGTAATCACTATATACTATATATAATACTATATATAATATAATAGCGTGATGTGATGAGTGTTCATCCCTCTTTCTCTCTTATGTGCAGCATTAAAATTATTTTGTATAAGCTTAGCCAATAGCACTGCCTCCCTGGCTCAGTGATTTCTTCAGATCACATTCATGACCTCTGTATGTGACCCAAAGGTCAAGGCTCTAAGACAAAGAGAATGTGGGAGAACCAGTGAGTGTGTTCTCCTCCACACCCTTCTGGACAAATCTCCTCTGCTCACGCAATCAGACTAGTAACAAAGTTCAGACTCAAAAAAGTACATTTTGCAAGCAATGACTGTCCATCTGGTTATCATGCTCTTACAGATGGAATGATTTAACCCTCGATAGCATTCTGCAAACAGCATGACCCCCAGCTTGTACTAAATCCAGCATCGAGCCCAGCATTGACTGTGATGGTATTGCAACAGTCAACACACACACACACACACATACATAGACACTCCATCCATAATCCTCGGCCGTTGGCAGGTTCCATAGAGGTCAGCGTTTGCTGGACACAGCTTTTATTTTACCCTGATTATTTTTGGGCAAGTCACCCCGTGGCCTGTCAGGGGTGATCAAGCTCATGCAGACCCATTCTTTTCCGCCTGGGGGCCTCCATTCAGGGCCCAGCACAGTCACTAGACAAGCCAGACCTTACTAACAGGCCTGGTGCAGCCCAGTCAGCAAATACACCACCAATAGAGAAAGAGAGCGACACAGGGAAATAAATACATCACAGCTTTTGAACAGCTGGCCACCCCAACAAGCGTCTAGGGGCAAAACCAGGTTGTTTCCGGAAGAGATTTTGGTGGCTAGCAGCCTATGACCCCATTGCCTTCAATGAGCTCTTATGCCGACAGAGAAAGGCACAGAATAAGGCAGTGACATACAGGTCAGTTCCAGGGTCAGAAACAAAAATGCCTTTTATCAGGAAAGGCTAGTTCGTAATCTCCCAGCCTATTCTCTTCTTTCTTTAATCCCATCTGCTAACACTTTTAAAGGGGGTTTCAAGGGATAATGAATGTAGATTACTTGGCTCATGTGTGTTACGAGCGGGAAGTGACAAAAATGTGGCCTTACTGAGGGTTCCCCACAAGTATATGCTTAAAATAATTAAAACTCTTTTTAAAATTGTATGGTTACTGTTTACATATACCGTCTTACATTTCACACACATATAAAAGTAAATCTCACATTTAAACATAAGTGTACTGGAATGTTACTGTTTCTTGACCAAATTTTGGATAGTTAAGACACTGCTGCCTCCTTGTGGCAATCCTCTAAAAATAGTTCAGCATATAACAGTTATACACATTGAAAACAAAATGTTTTCCTTATTTTAATTAAGCTGTAGTTTATACTGGACTGGCTCATTATTTTTCACTTATTGAATTCCATACATCATATTTGATTAAATTTCAATCCTGAATTTAAGGTTATATCCACTGGCTTTAGGTCTCTTCTAATCCAGAAGCTTAAATCTTCTCTCCACCTGGTTTATGTATTTCTGTTCTACAAAGATATGTTCTAGTGCATCAGAAAAAAAGAAAATCATGAAAAAGCATTTCGTGTTCATAATTTAATTAAATTAAAAAGGCACACTGTCATATTTCATACATTAATAATATATTAATTATATTATATTAATAATATAGCTCCTGGAAATCCAGTATCTCAAATTATTAGAATATTTCATTTTTGAGTTTGGGTAAATTGCTATTCAAACAACATCAACATTAAAACAAACTTGAAATTTCACTTTATGTGTAATAAATATTAAAAATATGAGTTTACCATTTTGATTTACATTAGGAGCAATTGTGAACATTTTCAAAATACTCTAATTTTTGGAGATGCACTAGTAGCCTGCCTGACACAATTAAATATTCTTCAGATATTCTCATTTTCCCACTTTTCTTCTTCTCTCACAGCTGTTCACTGCTGTTTTTATCCGCTGGATATTTAAGGCAAATGTCTCTTTTTACTGTTTAATAATAAGTGCTTTGGGTAAATTTTTTTAAAAAGTAGCACAAAACTATTTTCAAACTAGCCCAGTTTGGCATCTCTGTGCAGTAAGGACACTACGCAGTGTGGACTACAGCTGGTGGTACGTGTTGGTCCATACCATTTCACACGCTTAGGGGTGCGTTATTATAATCGACGGTTCGTTCGAAACTTTGGCTTAATTTGTTCAAAAAACGTCTTTCATTCATTTTATTTTAATTTCAGAATTATGTACATCCCAATGCCGGGTCATGCGGTCAAACTACTCAACAGTTTATCAACACTTCAGAAGTATATCATAATGGTAGCGTCCGGGTCGTAGCACGAATGAGCATGGCTGACGCTATTAGGCAGTTTAGCTTAGCTTCTCGAGGAACATAAACAGTAAGAAATACGACAAAATATGGCAACAGCGAAAAGTGAGGAAGAAAGTGCAGACGCTAAAAGGCTTAATGGAGACGTTAACATGTCAAGAACCGAGTACTGCAAGAAGCTGCAGGAGTGGATGTGGCAGTATTACTGCGGCTATGCGAACTGGCAGAGCTGGATGTTGATGTCGTCTCTGCCGTTTCCTCCGTGTTTTCCGCCGCACTCCGGCAGCCAGCAGGCGGCCGACTCTTCTGTCTCCCCGTTACCTACAGCTTCGGACATCGCCAGCTGGTACAGCCAGCTTACCGCTCCGCCTCAGAGCAGCGCTTCAACCACTACTGATGCAGGCAGTCCCTCACCCGTGACGCCCGCAGCAGCAGCGCCGAGCCCGGCTCAGGCGAACGGAAACGCGCCCGGACAGCAAGCAGGTAGCTCGTTCAGCTATGCAGCTAACGGCTAAAGTGTTTGGCTGTCAAACTGATGATTGCGCCTAATGTTTAACATTGTCAAGCAGTTTCAAAGGTTATTTACACACTTCTGACCAGGTGTATGTTAATTAAAACACAATGGGCTGTAAAACATTTGCAGTGAATGGAATGCATACACTGCAACTTATGTCATTATTAGGGTTGCCAGGTCTTAAAATATTCCCTAGTTCAATGTTTGACAGAAAGCCGCCATTCACAAGCTGAAACTAGAGAAGATAAAATAATCCGTTTTTAGTCCCACTGGGAGAATGCGAAGTGGTACAGTTAAAAAGGGGCAGTGAAGTGCTTAGTAATAGAAATAGGTATCAAAAGAGACTCTTAGTAATTACTATAATCATAATTCATATAATAAAAATATGCAAATGATCAAAACTCAAGATAATTTACAGCTAAATGTACATGACTGTGATAACATTCACACACTTTTGGCTGCTTCACACACTTTGGGTGATCACACATATTAGGCAGTTAAATGATTTTCTGATGTTACTTATAAATGCTTTTTGTTGGCTATGGTAAATTTTCGAAGTAGCTCACACCCTGTACGCTCCAACCCAGTTTGGCAGAAAAACTGTGAACCTGGCAAATCTGGTAATTATAGGCATTTGTTTGGTTTGCTCAGACATGCCCAGTTTTCCACTTACCCAAATCATATCGAGTCAAGACATGTTTAGAGTAGAAATATTGATACTTCAGTTTAGAACGGGAGCTGCCAGGCTGATGTTGCTAACAAACAAAATAACTCAGTAGTCACTTAAATACATCTAGTTTCTGTAAAAAAATCACACAGTATGACTGGTCAGTGTGAAGAACAGACTATCAAGTTACCATATATATATATATATATATATATATATATATATATATATATATATATATATATATATAT